>CANYBF010509736.1:0-12346 GCA_948192965.1 Dalechampia spathulata
TTATTCTATTTTCAATCATATATTCATCTATTTATCTATTTACATAACATTAATCTATTTATCACTTATTTATGACATCATCTTACCACTTAATGACATTATCATGACATCATTAATAAAAATTCTAATTATACTTTTCTAATATTTACATCTTATTATATACTTTTACTAATACATTATTAATACATAATTACTCATTCTCTAATACATTAAAATCATAATTATACTTATACACCTCATGCTTACATCATCATTACATATCATGCTTACATCATCATTGCTTAATTATGACATCATAATTAATTCCAAATTTATTATACTATCTTTCATATATTATTTAACTTAAGTTAAAACAATAATCTTAAGCATACTTAATTAATCATATCAAAGGTTCTTAATATCAAAATCATCAATTAATCATCGTTCAGTGGTTCCGTTTAGGGGTTTCGTCGAAAATTTCTATTTTCAACAACATAGCTATAAATTCTTATCTCATCATATACTTATCATCATTAGCATAATTGCATATCATTTTCAAACCAATAACATATAAAACAAGACATTTTAATCAATTCATGAATGCAAAGTGGGTGCTTAATGTAGGATGTGACACATCATGCCTTCAACACTCCCTTATGAGGAAACTCCATCACTTTATGTAGTCCATTACAAAGAAAATGTTTTATACTCAAAGATTTCCCTAGAATAGAGCTACTCATCATTTGCGATTGGGCACTTTCTTGCTAAATACAGAAGAAGAGTTGTTAAACCCATTACCTTGTTATATACTCCAAGCAAAAGGGTTTATTCCACCAATTTCCTTGATTATCATTAGCTCCAAAAGATGGGAACTTTTATTTCGAGGAATTATTGGCATAATCATCCATACTCTTGGCTGTAGTAATAACGATTACTAGATTTTTTTACTCTCTATTGCTATAACTCACTCTTAGCCCAAGGCTTCAATCCTTCTAGAAAAATGGTAGACCTTATTAGCTTCAGTCATATCCAATGTATTAAGAATCAATGTAAAAAAACTTTGAACATACTCTCGAATAGGTAAAGTATGTCTTAGCTCGATCAATTTCTATCTTGTATTATATGACACATTCTTCGAGTAATATTGAGCTTTTAATACCTTTTTAAACTCTTCTCAAGTACTAATAATACACTTCCTATCCCAGATCTATTCCTTCTTGGTTATCTACCAAAGCTTTGCATCCTCACTCAAATACATTGGTATGAGTAACAACCATTATGCATTTGAAGTATTGGTAGCTTTACAATACAAATCTAAGTCGAACAAGAAGTTATTAATAACCTTAGAATCTTAAGCCCTATTGAACAGCTTTGGATTAGGGATCTTTACATGTATAAAGCCCCCCAATATCTAATCGAAAGCCATACTCATTAGCTTGATCGTTCACTTTCTCCTTCAATTCTTGCACCTCATTTCTTAGTAACTCGTATGTAGCCTGGGAATCTTCAATCCATGCCCCTATTGCTTTATTTCCATCTACTACTTCCTTCTTAAGATTCTCAAGATTAACTTGAGATAACACATCTTCTACTTTACCCAATCACTCTTCCATGCATGTTAAAGCATAGGTACCTATAAACACCTCATGATAGGAGGTCTCAAGCTCTATTAGCCCACTATCACATGAGGGTAATTTAGAAAGCAACTGTTCTATCACTATAGAATGTTTAAAGAAATCCTTGTATAGTTCAGCTTGGGCTACCACAGCCTAGTGCAAATCATATGGGATGATAACATATTATTATCAATAGTCATTTGAGTTACCGTAACTTCAAGTTGGAACCTTACTGCATGCTTATCCCAACTTCTCATTGTGAACTTCTCCCATAACTTTCGAGCTCTTCCATTCATTTCTTTAGCACCTCAATACACACTAGCTTGTTATCTTTATCTTTAGCCATCAAATTCATCTTAAATATATCAATCTTAGCTTTGATACCATATGTCACGGGTCTAACTCAATGCCTTTTATTAGGACCCATGCGATGCTTGTATTTAATCACTACCTCAACAAGCCAGCCAACTAATTAAGCTTGCATAAAAAAGGAGGTTAATTCCCACATCTAGGTTGATATAGCTATCTAGAGCATGCATAGTATAGTATGACACAATCATAAGCAATACATAGCAAGGCAACTACAATCATAAGCATAACAAGCTATCATATTATAAAATAGGATAAGATTTAATTTTAAAAACAATAATTCTAAGAAAATAAATTTTGATTAAAATAAATTTTAAACTTTAAAACTCAATTGAGGCCCTAAAAATGCTATGAGGTGTTCAGAAATGGTTGAAATAGTTGAAGAGGAGGATCACTATGACTATAGCCCTTAGTAAATTTACCAAAGACGAAAATGATTTGTTTGATATTATGGATGATTGGTTACAGAGGGACCGTTTTGTTTTTGTAGGTTGGTCTGATCTATTGCTCTTTCCTTGTGCCTATTTCGCCTTAGGGGGTTGGTTCACAGGGATAACTTTTGTAACCTCATGGTATACCCATGGATTGGCCAATTCCTATTTGGAAGGTTGCAACTTCTTAAACGCTGCATTTTCTACTCCTGCTAATAGTTTAGCACCTTCTTTGCAAGCTATCATATTATAAAATAGGATAAGATTTAATTTTAAAAATAACAATTCTAAGAAAATAAATTTTGATTAAAATAAATTTTAAACTTTAAAACTCAATTGAAGAGTCTTTGTACAAGTTTTAACTAAATATGAAAATAAAAAAAACATATGTTTTCAATTATTTTTTCTTTTTTTTTAAATAAAATATTTCCTTTTATAGTGGTTTTCAATCTAGAAAAACATATTTATTTTATATCTTAGTAAAACACTTGTATTAATAATTTTTTGATCATGAAAGTTTATAGATAGAACTTTCTTATCTCAATAAGTTGTTATACATAAAAAGTTACTAGCACAAGAATTTTATTATAATTTTGAAAATTAATAGAAATTAAAATTTTTTAGCTTTTTAGAAGATTATTATGCAAAAGATCCATCAAAAAATAAAAAATAAAAATGATATGTATAATAATAAAATTTTATCATGATGTAAATTATGTGTTATAATTGAATTTTATAAGATATTTTTGATAATAAATTTTCTATGGAGATAAAAAATTTTTATAAAAATGATATATATAATAATATAATATAATTTTGTTAGGATTAAAATTTTAAATAATTGTGTTATATTATAATTTTAAATAAAATGTATAATAATAAAATTTTATTAAATTTTAAATGATATATAATAATAAAATTTTAAGATAATAAAAATATTATTGTAAAGGAAAAATATGTATAATAAATAAATTTTATTAAGATTAAAAATGATGTATTAATTTTATTATATATATATATATATATATATATATATATATAGATATATAATAAAATTTTAAAATATAAAAATTCTATTACAATATATACAGACCTTACCCATGAGGAATATATTGTTAATGAACTATTTAATAAAATTGAATTGATTCCATTGAACAAACTAATTGAAGCACTATCGTCGATGGCTAGCCCAACTTGCAGCTCAAGTATCTTAAACCATACACTCACCCACAGACTTCTCTGCATAAGGGCCCTCCTCATTTTGTAAGAAAAAAAAGTTGTCTAGGGTTCTTATATAAACGCCGAAACGCACTAGATTCCTCATTTTCTAAGCGCGGCATTGTGTTTCTATTCCATCCAAATGGAGCAACCAAATAAAGAGTCAGCACCATCTTCAGCGCAAACCGTAAGCAAAAAAGCTGCTAAGAAGGAAGCTGCCAAGCTAGAAAAGGAACGGCGAAAGAAAGAAGCCGCCGACTTAGCCGCTTCAACCGCCGCCGCACTATCAATGGAGGAACAAGAAGACCTATTGTCGGAGAATTACGGGAATACCCTTCTCTCCGAACTCCAATCCAAGGAAGAATCAGATCTTAGTGAGTGGACTAGGGTGGGTGATTTGAATGAAGCATTGAAAGACAAGGAAGTTTTGATTAGAGGAAGAGCACAGGCGATTAGGCCTGTGAGTAAGAACATGGGGTTTGTTGTGGTTAGACAGAAAGGGTATACGGTTCAGTGTGTGGTTACGGTTCAAGCTGGTTTGGTTAGCAAACAGATGGTTAAGTTTGCGACTGGGTTGTGCCGTGAATCAATTGTTGATGTAAGAGGTGTTGTTTCTGTTCCTAATAACCCTATCAAGGGGACTACGCAGCAGGTTACTCCATTCATTTCGCTCCTTTTTGTGTATCAATTTACTCTTTACATTTTCTGTTCTTAGTTAGATTGCAATGTTGTTAATTGCGAATTAATAGTTGGTTATTGTAAAAACATTTGTTCATGTCTCGAATTGGTTCAGATCATCAAAGAAATAACTTTAGCTTTAAATGTTAATTAATTTTGTACAGGTTGAGGTTCAGGTGAGGAAGATTTATTGTATTAGCAAAGCTATGCCAACTCTTCCTATTAATATCGACGACGCAGCTAGAAGTGAGAAAGAAATAGAGGAAGCTTTGCAGGTATGTGATAGTTTTTGTATTTTTGAGTTCTTTTCTTGAATTAAAATGAAGAATGTCTATCTTTTTAGTCTGTATAGTTGATCATGCTGCGAAATGCATCTTGTATGCAACTTTATTGAAGATCGAACGTCTTAATATCTTCAGTAAGTAATATTTGGTTATTTGAATTGCCCCAGAAAGGAGAGCAACTTGTACGTGTCAACCAGGATACACGCTTGAATTATAGAGTTTTGGATATGCGCACACCTGCAAACCAAGGGATTTTCCATATTCAGAGTGAAGTTGGCAACGTGAGATTCTTTACTTTTTTGCTCTCTGTGTTGGTGCCAATGGTGTTCTTTACTACCATAACATTTTATCTATAACTGCATCTTAGGCCACATGCTTTCATCTGGGAAGCAGATAAGGTTGCTTGTTAACTTGTAGTTGGCTAACCAAGTACAGATGGGGACTTAAAGCAACTTGAACTTGCCTGATTTCTTTGAGGCAACAAATTTTTTTCTTGCGCATATGCAACATTAGAATTTTTTTGGCTGTCTGTCAGTATTTAATTCTGTAACCTGATTGTCCAATACTTATACATGGTTGAATTCTGTCGTTATGCAGATATTTAGGCAATTCTTGCTATCACAAGACTTTGATGAAATCCACACTCCCAAGTTGATAGCAGGATCTAGTGAAGGGGGTGCTGCTGTATTTAGGCTGGACTACAAAGGGCAACCAGCTTGCTTGGCTCAGTCACCTCAGCTTCACAAGCAAATGGCTATCTGTGGTGATAAAGAGCGTGTTTTTGAGGTTGGACCTGTTTTCAGAGCAGAAGATTCATATACCCATAGGCATCTATGTGAGTTTGTTGGTCTTGATGTTGAAATGGAAATCAAGAAACATTATTCTGAGGTATAATTTAGCTTTATAACCTGCTTATGATGATTATGATGAATATTGAATAGTTTAATACTTGAATTGGCTAGTGCTTGATGTTCTGCTTTGCAATTGACTTCAGTCTCTTATTTGTGCAGGTCATGGATGTCGTTAATCAGTTATTTGTCACAATGTTTGACCATTTGAATGAGAAGTGCAAGAAGGAACTTGATGCTGTTTGCAGGCAATATCCCTTCGAACCATTGAAGGTAATTAATTTTCACAATTTTATGTTGCACTCTATTTGTCCTTAATGCTAATGGGTAACATCTCTGAGGGACACAAAGAAATGCGATTTCTGTTTCACTTTTTTTTTTTTTGTATTTTTTCATTTTAAATGCAAATAGGTGGGTGTTAGTATCTGTGTGGAATGTAAAGAAAAAATGCAGGCTTGCGAGCATCGACTGATATGCTAACTAATGTCCCTTTAAAAATTGCCAGGGGATCCCACATATTTGGGGTTAACTATTTTTTTGGTACAAAATCCTCTTAAAATATGATTATTGACGTTTTTGCAATGTGCAGTACTTGAGAAAGACTCTGCGACTAAGATTTGAAGAAGGGATTCAAATGCTCAAGGTAACTGAATATATGCCTATGAAATACATGCATTCGTACTAACTGTCTATAGTTATTCTTATTTTCTAAAATTATGTTATTATTGGCATAAGTGCACCAATTAATAATAGAGTTTGGTCGGAGAGGGTTAATTTCTAAGTTAAAAGAAAGCATGGGAAGCAATAGTTGACATGCTTTTGTTTCACTCTTGTTTTATAAAACTTTGCTGTTTGATTGGTATGAACATTAACCTCAAGATCATGATGTGAATTAGATCTGAACAACATATTACTAAGGACAGGTTTATAGCAACTCACTAAGAGTTACATAGGTAGTAAAATACTTGTTTTATAGTTACCAGATGTACTTGCCACCCTTGAGCACTTGCATGCAGATCGCTCATCCCAAATTCTGGGACATTAGCATCCTAGAATGCTGTTGAATGGGACCTGGGTATCCGTATTTGATGACCCATAACAGTGATTAATTCAACAGTTACAGAAAAAGAGAGGCAAGTGATGATGATTAGGCAAGGTCTGATTAGATTAGTGACAGGGAGGAGCAGAGACAATAAAGGCAAGAGTTGCTAAGGTTAGGAAGTGTTGTGAGGCTGTGACAAAAGTGGTTGGAGAGAAGATGATTAGTTGTGTGTTAATTTATCAGCTTGCCTTTAATGTTACACATATTTATATAATTAGGCTGTGTTATCTATCAATAGCAATATGTTAGCATTTCTCTTTTTCTCATTAGTTACCATTTGATAACTTAATTTCTAAATTTTTTTTTGAAGCTTTGTATTATTTGATGTTGAAATATTATTAGTAAGTTACTCCTTTTAAAAATTCAGATGATAAAATATTTTAAAAATATAAGTAAAAGGGTGGTTAGTATGAAGTCTAGAAACATTTTCAAGCAATAATTTTGTTAAAATTATTTGAATGGAATGTTTCTTAATAAGTAGTAGCTCAGAAAACTGCAAGGAAGATATATAATTATGTGTGGGTAATGGAAGAAGTCACATTTGCCCTTAAATTCCAAATGTTGTCAATTAAGCCCTTTAACTTTCAATTACAATAAATTTAGCCATTTATTTTTAAGTTATGGTGAGTTGAACTCTTTTACGTATGCTTTTGAAAAATAAAGCATATTTGATTGCTGACTTATGTATGGTAATTGTGTTTTGCAAGCAATGGAATACGCTTTATTTTTAAAATGTATAATATTATATATCTGCTAGGTCAACATATATGATAATCATCTCACCATATATATAATATTATATATTTACTAGTTCAAAATATATAATAATCATCCCACCATATATATAATATTATATATATTTAAATAGAATTTGATTCAAGAATTAGAGATGTTAAAATACAAAAATATTATAGATTTGGTCCAAAATTTATTTTAATGGTAAAAATATAATTAAATCTAGCAAAATATAAAAAAGTTACATCAAGATTGACAATAAATTATTCAATAATTTATAAAAAATTAATGATTTGGCTGCCTCGATGAGCAAAATTAAAATATAAAAATGTTTCAATTAGGTTATAAAAATTCTGTCCTATAGCCTGCTATACATTTATTGAGACGGCACGGGAAGCAACAGCTGATATATGGTTTTTGGTAATTAAATGTTATTGCTCAAGGAACCTAAATGTTATTAAGTTGTACCAGTGGATTGCATTTAACAAATGATATATGGCATTACCATTTCTGTCCTATAGCCTGCTATACATTTATTGAGACGGCACGGGAAGCAACAGCTGATATATGGTTTGTGGTAATTATGGTTTATTTATTGAGACAGCACTGGAAGCAACAGCTGATATACATTTTACAGCTGTTTTATCTGACATTTACCGTAAAATCATGTCCTAATTTGACAAATATTTATACCCTAGGTGTTTGAGACTATTACTAATAATTGCAATCACACTGAATAAACTAATGTGCTGACAGTGTATGTGTTTTTCCCACATTTAGTAAGTCAAAATTGAACAAAAATTACTAATCTTTGTGCACTAAATGTTAATGGAATTCCAAATTTTACGCTGTTATGATCAGTTTGGTGGGATAAATGCTAGCACTTTATTTAGTTAGTGTTTTCCGATTGTCTAATGTCTATGGATTTGAGATGCTTTCATTGCATATAATTTTATATAGCATATAATTTTATATCTTACAAAGAAAGAACTAATATACGTATTTTGTCTTTTTTTGGTGATGTTAATTAAGAAAAATGATGTGGTAATGTTGGACAGTCATCTTTAAGGATCACATGTGGCTTATTCTGTCTATGACCACCACATGCATCTCTTGGTGCTTACCAGAAAATCGTGTTCTATAGCACTGACTTTTTTCTACAGGAAGCTGGAGTGGAAGTTGATCCCTATGGAGATCTGAACACAGAAGCTGAGAGAAAATTGGGCCAGCTAGTTTTGGAGAAGTAATGCTATGTTTTCAGTTTATTTCTTGAAGCCCTAAAGGCCCTAAAAATTGCATTACCCATTGCTAATAAGTGACCAACTTTCTTTTCCCCTCTAATTGTAGGTACGGCACCGAGTTTTACATTCTCCATCGTTATCCTTTGGCTGTTAGGCCATTCTACACCATGCCATGTCATGATAATGCAAAGCACAGCAACTCATTTGATGTTTTTATTCGAGGTAAGAACAAATTTGATTGTTTCAGTCATAACCTGAAACAACGGGTAGGTACTTCTGTTTACACAGACAGATACTACTTTTCTAAATGAAACTTTTACACGTAAGATCCGAGTGCTATATTTATGTATTCCCTATTAGCAATGCATGTGAATATACATATATATATACACGTTTTGTTGATTGTACATCTATCTAAACTCAACTCAATCACTTGGTTTTACCAAATTAATGTGTATGATATATAGATATGTGTGCATATATAATGCATATTATGTGTGATACATATTTAATTGTATTTGTTCCGTAGGTGAGGAAATAATTTCTGGAGCTCAGCGTGTACATGTTCCAGAATTGCTGGAGGAACGGGCCAGGGCATGTGGAATTGATGTCAATACAATATCAACATACATAGATTCTTTCAGGTATTGCCTTTTGATATGGTTCCCTCTGATCTTTGGTGCTGCCAGGCCTCAGCTTTGTGAGTGCTTTAATCTAGTTTGCTGGGATCATTTTAGTTATATATAGGCAAGGGCCATTTTAGTTATAGATTTTAACTTGATCCAAGGTTAGCTGAGTTGAGTGTCGGCAAGAGGCCATGATTTTTGTTCAATAATGTCGAATGTTATGGTTGCAGATATGGAGCGCCTCCACATGGTGGATTTGGAGTGGGATTGGAGCGTGTTGTAATGCTATTTTGTGGTCTGAATAACATTCGCAAAACATCGCTGTTCCCTCGGGATCCGATGAGGATTGCCCCATGACCCACCATACAGACGATTTCTACCTCCCCAATATGATCTGGTTTTGTATGCTAACGCTCATGGTATTCATTCTCAAGTTGTCACTTGAAAAAGGATGCTAGAAATACAATATGTTACAATCTATCACGATGGTGCTCGCATTTTTTTTTATTAAATAAATAATATTTGTGACTTTAAAATTTAATCTTTTCAAAATATTATAAAATAATTATTTTAATAGATAATTATTATTAATCAGTAAACTCAATAATAATTCTTAATTATTTAGCATAACAAGTATTAAATAATCATCAAAATATTATAAATTTGAGATAATCATACTAGAAAATTACACTAAAGGGAAAATTCTCAAATTGCATTTGAGGCATTACTAAAATTATATAAAATTTTCTGAGACATTAAATGTTTGGATGGGTACTTTGCATCGATAAGTTCAATAAAGTTGCAGAGCTCTGTTAAAAGCTATATAGAGAACATATGTAATAATAATTACATATAAAATTAGACAACATTATCAATTAATTAAACATAGTCTATTTTAACTATTTTAGGGATGGGATAGAGCAAGGAACTCCCAGATAAAATAGTGCTGGAAATCTTCTCAAATGGTGTCAATAGCAAATTGTAATATGAATCATTACTCTCTTACGGAAAACGGAAATATGGAATTCAATTGGAAAGTGTATTTGCAAGCCTCGTATGAATCAAATGTTGGGTGTAATAGACAAATTTAGATGAGATATAAATAAAATATTAAAAATATACATTGAAAATTTACATGATTTATCCTTAATTTTTAGGCCATATTTATAAGATAAAATCTAAATAATCTTTTACTACATTGAATAATAGGTACATGGAGATTAGGGTTGAGCAAAAATATAAAAAAAATCAAAAAAATCGAAAAAAGTCCTATTTGGTAATTTTGATTTTCGATTTCGGTTCGATTATTTTTTAAAACAATTTTGATTTTCAATTTTATTTCAGTTTAAATATTGAATAACCAAATAAATCAAATAAACCAAAAAAATCGAATAATTGATCATAAAATAATGTTTTATATTAGTATTCAAAATGACATCATTTAATATCAATTATACAGTTTATGGATTCGATTTTTACTTTATTCAGTTTGGTTCGATTATTACATATTTGATTTTTGATTTATTCAGTTTGGTTTATTTGGTTTTTGATAAATTTTATTTCGGTTTGGTTTTATAATTTTGATTTTCAATTTATTTGATTTGGTTTAAATCTTCCATAAAATCGAACTGAATAAACTGATGCTTACCCCTAATAGAGATAAAATCAAAATAGTGTGGTTCATAATATGTTTTCAATCTAAAAATTATAATTTCATTATTTTGTTTGAATAATTTTCCACTATTTTGAATAATAGGTTCACATGGTATATTCTAACCTAAAAATTAGAATTTGACTATTTTATCACTTTTTAGTTCTTAAAAAAAATCCTAAGCATGTAAATTTTTATGTAAAGCAATTTTTTTTCTTTTCTTTTGCTTTGGTTTTCACTCAATGTATTTGCAAGTGTAGAAAAATGTTTATTTATAAGAAAATTTGATGTAACAATTAAGTGAAAATCAAATTTTTGAGATTTAATTTGACTCTATGGATTTGAGCTTAAGCCTGAATATGTAATCCAACAAATTTCCCCTTTTGATTGTATAGAGGATTTCATCATTCTTGTTGTTAATCGACAATATTCAAACTTTCCTCTTGTTAAAGTCCTCATCAACATATTTAATCCATTTTTATCAGTATGAATCTTTTCTAGTTGTAGTTGCTTTATCTCTATCACATCTCTATTCCAATAATATCTCACATCAATATGCTTTGATCATGAGTGGAAAGAAATATCCTTATGAAGATGAATAATGCTTTGGCTATCATATAATAATTGATATTTTCTTGTCTATAGCCTAGTTCATTGAAGAATTTCTTTATTCATAACAATTATTTAAGAGTTTTTGTAGTTACTATAAATTTTACTTCAGTTATATCAAGTACAACACACTTTCAAACTTTAACTACCATGACATAGCTCCCCTACAAAGGTAATTAGGTAACCTAATGTGGACTTTCTTAAGCCCATATCTCAAATCATATTTGCATTTACATAACTAGCTAACATAAGATTTGCTTCCCTAAAATATAAAATTATTTTGGATGTTCCTTAAGTAATATCTAGTTCAATATATATCATGATTTACATCAAACTTCCAATTATTGAAGCATATGAAACTTTGGACATTTCTTCCTTCTCTTCATTTATAGAAGGGAACGAACCCTCTATAACTTAATTTAAAGTGGTTACTAAGAGGATAATTAACCACTTTAGTTTTGTCCATATTAAACCTTTAAAGTGCCTGTCATATCCTGAATTTAGTAGTTCATTGTGCATTCATAAATTGATTTTATGTTGTGTTTTATGTATTATTGGTGTGGAAATGATATAAAATTATGATTATGTTGATAAGAATTGAGTTTAAAGCTAAAAAGTGGAAATTGAAAATTTTGCCAAAACCACTAAAACATACCCTAAACGGCACTAAAACGATGATTTCTATGTTAAAAACATGAAATTTGATTAAATAGTTTTAACCATAGTGCTTGTATTAACTTAAATTAGATATATGCAAATTTTAAAAATTTTGAATTAAAAATTAATTATGATGTCATAATGAAGTAATGATGATGTAAGCGAGTGGAATTAATTATAATTTTTATTGGAAAATGAAAAATGATGAAGTAAGGATGAATTAGTATAATTAGATAATAAAATATAAATATTAGAAAAGATAAAAGTATTAATTTTAATTATGATGACATTATGATGTCATA
>CANYBF010509828.1:0-34444 GCA_948192965.1 Dalechampia spathulata
CATGATATGATGTGTGTGTTTAGTATGTACTTGTCATAGTATGCATGTAGGATAGTATTCATGTTAAGATGCTTTCATGTTATCATGTTGTATGTGTTGTCATGATGTGATGTGGTCGCATGTTATGGTTTATGGTGTATAACATGTTTAGTATTGTTGTGTGTGCACATGTTATGATATGGTGTTATCATGTTATGATGTAGCATGTTATGGTATGTGTTATGCTTGTGTTCATATGCTTTATATGTTGTCATGTTAATGTGCTATGGTGTTAAGTTATGCACGTGAGTTCATGTTATGTTATTTGCATGGTATGTTTAGTATATGCTTGATGTATTGTTATGTTTGTATGGATATTATATTTGCTTGCACATTCATGTTGGGATTTTGATATTGCTCATGTGATTTCATGTCATGTCATCTAGCATTCTAGTTTGTGTGTTTTGTTCTTTTGTTCTGTTTTATGTTGTTCTCGCGGAGAGTTGTTTTATAGGGGCAAACCGGAGGATTTGGATATGTGGATTGGAGCATGGACCCGAGACTCATTCGAGGCCCAATTCGGTGGATTCCGACAAGATGATTCTGGAATGCTTGAAGACTTATTCTGTTGTTGCTTTTATTTCATTCATTTGGTCGGGTTGTATTAAATACCCGAATTGCTTTATTTTCTACCTTTATTTCCTGCTTTTTATTTTTCTACTTTTATTTCTGCTTTTACTGCTTTCAAATCTGCTACATGTCTCTTGCTTCCCTATGCCATGAAACCGGACTTAAGTGAACTTCAACCTAATTGTGTGTGATTTGCGCTTTTGTTAAAACCAGATAAAGTGAATATGATAATGCGGAATATGAATAAAATCGAAATGCCGAACCCGTTCTCTGAAGAAATTTGGGCTGCTTTCCCTCAGCAGGAAGGTTCGGGTTTACATTTTCCTGGTTTGTTTAGTTACTCAATTGAGTTGATTAAATAAGCCGGGTGGCGACTCCATTTTCTCGACGCGATCTGTCTAGTTCCTGTAGTAACTCAGGGATCTATACTTTCGAGAGCAAGCACCACGGCATTTCACTCCGAACAGCGTGCAGCATTCCCACGTCCGGGATGTGCTACTCTCACAATTGCCCAATATGCTCGATGCTCCAACTCCACAGGAAGATGATAAGCTTTACCATAGACCATCTTATAGGGAGTTGTTCCTATAGGGGTTTTGAACACTGTTCGATATGCCTAAAGCATGTCATTGAACCTTGTTGACCAACCTCTCCTGGAACCACTGACTGTTTTTTCCAGGATTCTCTTAAGCTCTCTGTTCACCACCTCTACTTGACTGCTGGTTTGTGGATGATATGCTGTAGAGACCTTATGGTACATATTATATCTTTTGAGCAGGGCTTCTAGTTTTGCATTGCAGAAGTGTGCTCCTCCATCGCTAATAAGTGTCCTTGGGATGCCAAATCTGGCAAATAGCTTTTTCAAGAACTTGCTGACCACCCTGCGATCATTGGTAGGACTGGCCACTGCTTCGGCCTATTTGGAGACGTAATCAACCTCCACCCGTATATATTTATTCCCCATGGAGGTGGGAAATGGTCCCATAAAGTCTATGCCCCAAACGTCAAATATTTCAACCTCCAAGATCAAAGACTAAGGCATCTCATCTCGCTTGGAGATGCTTCTGGTTCTTTAACACCTATCACATTGAAGCACATAGTCCCTGGTATCTTTGAAGATTGTTGGCCAGTAGAACCCGCATTCCAGCACTTTGCTAGCTATCTTGTTAGCTCCATAATGCCCTACATAAGATGAATCATGGCACTGTATCAGTATAGACATTATCTCTTCTTCTATAACAAATCTCCTTATTAGGCCATCATCACATTGGCGAAATAAGTATGGTTCCTCCCATTGATAATACTTAATATTGGCAAAGAACTTCTTTCACTGTTGATACAAAACATTGGAAGGCACTATACCACAGGCTAAGTAATTATCCATATCTGTATACCAAGGAAGTTTCTTTTTCTGCAACATAAAAACAGACTCATCAGGAAACTCTTCCTTGATAGGCTTGCTTTCATCACCATCATCTTCATCCTTTTCTAGTCACGAAAGATGATCTGCAACTATATTTTCAGCTCCTTTCTTATCCCTGATTTCAATATCAAATTCTTGAAGCAGAAATACCCACCTAATCAATCTTGGTTTTACATCTTTCTTTGAAAACAAATACCTTAAAGCAGCATGGTTAGTGAAAATAATGACTTTAGAACCCAAAAGATAAGCTCTAAACTTATCACATGCAAAGACTACTGCTAGAAGCTCCTTTTCAGTGGTAGTATAATTCAGTTATGGTCTAGTTAATGTTTTACTAGCATAATAAATGGCATGCAATTTCTTATCCTTTCTTTACCTTAACACACATCCTAAGGCAAAGTCACTAGCATCACACATGATTTCGAAAGGCAAAGACCAATCCAAAGAAGTTAAAACCGGAGCTGTGGTTAAAGCATGCTTCAAAGTATTAAAAGCATTCAAACACTCATTATTGAAATCAAACACAACATCCTTGATGAACAAGCTCATCAAAGGTCTAGTAATGATAGAAAATTTTTTTATAAAGTGACGATAGAATCCTGCATGTCCAAGGAATCTTCTTATCCCTTTCACGTTCTGTGGTGGTGGTAGATTAGTTATCATCTTAATTTTAGCTCTGTCCACCTCAATACCTTCCTTGGAGATCTTGTGGCCAAGCACAATTCCATCATCTACCATGAAATGGCACTTTTCCCAGTTCAGCACCAAATTGGTCTCCTCGCAGCATTTGAAGACCCGCTCTAAATTCTAAATTATGCAAACAAGACTCAAAAGAGTCTCCAAACACTTAGAATTCATCCAAGAATATTTCCATAAATTCCTCAATCATATCAGCAAATATATCAATCACACATCTCTGAAAAGTGGTAGGCGCATTACACAAACCAAAAGGCATACGCCTATAAGCAAACATACCGTAAGGACATGTGAAAGTTGTTTTCTCTTGGTCTTGAGGAAAGATAAAAATCTGATTATAACCTGAATAGCAGTCTAATAAATAATAGAAAGAGTGACCTACTATCTTCTCTATCATTTGATCAATAAAGGGTAAGGGAAAGTGATCTTTCCTAGTAGCAGTGTTCAGCTTCTTATAGTTTATGCAAACTCTGCAACCAATCACTGTCCTAGTTGATAACAATTCCTTCTTGCATTTTAGATGATAGTCATGCTACCTTTTTTAGGTACACATTGGACAGGACTCACCCATTCACTATTGGAAATAGGATAGATAATACCTACATCCAGCAGCTTAATTACCTCCATTTTCATAACATCTTGCATGTTGGGGTTAAGTCTCCTTTGCCTCTCATGAACATGCTTGTTTCTCTCTTCCAAGTGTATTCTATGCATGACCATATAAGGGCTAATTCCCCTGATGTCCAATAGCTACCAGCCTAAAGCTCCAATGTGCTTTTGCACCATTTTGAGCAGCTTGCCCTCCTATACCAAAGTTAGCTTATTAGAGATAATAATCGGTAGTGTTTCATTACTCCTTAAGAAAGCATACCTCAAATGTTTTGAGAGGATTTTTAGTTCTAACACATGTGGTTTCTCAATTGAAGGGGAAGTAGGGTTAGCATTTCTTACCAACTGTTCTGTTTTAGGTGATTCACCACTATCCTCACCTATTACCTCAACCTCTTCTTCTATTGTGACATTTTGCACTTCTTCATTCATAATAGTAGATACACATTCATCAACTATGTCTACCTTCATACACACCTCACCCTCTATTGGCTGTTTCATTGCCTTCCTCATATTGAATTCTATTCACTCATCACCAATTCGGAGGATGAGTTTTCCTTCATGCACATCGACCAATGCTCTTCTTATATTTAGGAAAGGTCTTCCTATGATTAGTGGATAATTGACATCTTCATTATAATCCAGCACCATGAAATCTACTGGAATGATGAACTTATCCACTTTCACTAAAACATCCTCGATTATCTCGAATGGTTTCTTCATAGACTGATCAACCAGCTGGATCACCATGGAGGTAACCTTGATCTCTCTAATACCTAGCTTCTGAAAAATGGCATATGGCATCAAGTTGATACTTGCACTCAAATCACACAAACATTTAATAAATACCAAATCTCCTACTTTACATGGGATAGTGAAACTTTCAGGATCGCGTAGTTTAGATAGCATTTTACTTGAAACTATTGAGCTACAATTTCCTGTTAATGAAACTGGTTATGTGTCATCTATTGTGCGTTTGTGTGCTAAGATTTCCTTAAAAACTTTGCATATTTTGGTATATCTTGAATCATCTCAGCAAATGTCACATTAATCCTTAATTTATTTAATTTTTCTACAAATGCAGTAAACTTTTCATCTACTTTATGTTGCACTAATCTTTACGGAAATGGGATGGGGGCATATACTTACCTGGCTCTTTCTCCTTCTCTTTTCTCTTTCTGGTGTCATTGTCATGATCATGACTTTCAATGTCATGATCGTGACAGTGACTTTCCTCTGTCTCAGTATATAATGTTCTAGCTCCACTACTGCTCTACCTTCTTTCCTTGTTCTTGCACTCATTCTCAACAACAACAGGTTCCTTTCCTTTATTGTGTAGCTCTTTACCACTCCTTAGTTGAATTGCATTCACTTGCTCCTTGGGGTTAGGTTCGGTATTGCTTGGAAGTCCTCTAAGATTCCTCTGTGTAATTACTGTAGCCGGTTGCCCCACTTGTACTTCTAAGTTGTGGATGGAGGAGGAATGGTTCTTTATGATTTGATCAAACTTTGCTTCCATTCTCTTATGTGATTCCTCCTGACTATTCAATTTTGTTCCCAGCAACTTTATAAATTTCTCCATTTTAGACTCAAAATTGCTCTGTTGAGGAGGTACTGATTGTTGTGCCTTTTGTACATTTCCTACATTGTTACTCCAAGAAAAATTTGGATGGTTTCATTATCCTGGATTATATGAATTCGAGTAAGGATTGTTACCTTGTCTTCCTATGGAGTGTGGTATATTCCTCACAAAACTAACCTACTCCATGGCCTCACATGCATTACATTAACTTGTTGCATGTCCTACTTATCTACATAGCTCATATGAACTGGACACCTTTGATAAGTTACTAATTTGCTTGGTCAAATTTGCAACTTCAGCCTACAAAGCACTAATAGCATCAAGTGACAGAACACCCTTATGTTCTTTAATTACCATTTTAGACCTGTCTGATGCCCCTAATGCATTGGTGGCTGCCATTTCTTCCAGCAGTTCATATGCTACCTTTATGGTGTTCTTCATCATGGACCCCCCAGCTACTGCATCAATGGTCCTCTGGTGGTTGTGTTCACTCCATTGTAGAATGTCCGGAGTAGTAACTCTCTTGGCAAGTTATGATGAGGGCACTTCCTTTGTGGCTCCTTGAATCTTTCCCATGTTTCATATAGAGATTCACTATCCATCTACTGGAAGTTGGTGATCTCCTTAATGATCTTTGCAGTCTTTGCCAAAGGAAAGTATTTGGCCAGAAATACTTGTACAAGCTGGTCCCAAGTTGCAATTAACCTTAAGGTCAATGAGTTCAACCAAATTTTTACCTTATCCCTCAGCATAAATAGAAATAACCTCAGCCTTATAGCATCCTATGTCACTCCATTGTACCTAAAAGTATCATAAATCTTGAAAAAAGTTAAAATATGAGCATTAGGGTCCTCATTTGGTAAATCAAAAAACTGTACCAAAGACTGCAACATTTGCAGTAGAGCATGCTTGATCTCAAAATTGTTGGCTACTACGGCTGGTTTCATTATGCTATGTTGATTAGTATAAAAGCCAGGCCTGACTACATCCATCACGGTTCTCTATTCTTCTACCATTTCTACTAGATTTTCTTGTACAACTCTTTCATGAGTAACTCTTTGGTTTTCTCTTTCAAGTCTTGTTGGATCTTCACAAGCTTCTAATAGTGGTGCTTGAGAGTTCTTGGTTCTCCTGCTCATACACCTACATAACTCAAAAATTAAAAATAACACAAAATGCTTAAATCAAACTTTACTCTCTTTGTAGCGACGTTAAACTTGTAAATCCCCGGCAACGATGCCAGAAACTTGATCGTCCCTGAAACGACAGTAGTTTTTATTCACTACTTCACTGCAAGTATACAGATTGCTATAGTAAGATATCGATCCCACGAGGATTTATTGGTTTATCCACCACTACTTGGATTTCTGATTTATTTAAGCAAGGACAATGGGTTGGTATTTGGAAGTAAGTAATTGTTGAAAGGAATACATAAAGAAGTGAAATGGATTCAAAAGTAAGAAGATAACACAAATGATAAGGGACATAGGACTTGAAATCATCATCACCAAACATGATAAGATAACAGTCATGTGCTTATTGCTACCCAAGATATCCCACGACATTGAAAACTCTCTCTCGAGGTGAAATCAACTAAATCTCACTCTAATCTTCAGAATTCCTTAGTCACAATTAAGGTCCTCCAATTAGGGAAACTATCTAGCAATCATATAGGAATTATGAGTATGTAGATCTCTCTCACACACGCATCTAACCAGAATGAATAAGCTTTCCACAATCCAACTATCGTTGCAATCATAAAGCTTAAGTAATCATTTAGAAAACTAACCATTCTATAATCCAACTCTTGTTGCAATCATAAAGTAGAGGTTTTGTTTCCAAAATCAAACTTTAAAATTAAACATTCATAGCAATGTTAACAAATCACAATCAGTTATCCCAATAAGGGATTTAGAAATCAAATCCTACACAAAGTACTTAACCACTCATGGCTAAAAAGAAAATATAAGAAGAAATGAAGAACAAAGAAGAACACTATACAAAATTGCTCTAAAGGTTGGACTGCTGCTAGTGTAGATAGTGAATGCCCCTTAATCCTAAATGCCATCCTCCTTTTATGCTTTGATTGGGGGTCCTCCAGCTTTAACTCCAATTTGTTTATATTCATGCCCATCTTGTTGATTTCTTTGCCCATGCGGTCTCCATTAAAGCTTTTTATTTTCCCCCCCCCATGGATCCCATTTTCCCCCTTAATCTTTTGTAGATTTCATGCTTTAAATGGCTCATAATTGAGAAGTCACGATCGTGACTTACTTGTTTGATGGTGCTATGGCTTCCTTCCTTCTGTCATGATCGTGACTTTGAATGTCACGATTGTGACTTGAATTGGCTTGGCTCCTCTTCCTCTTGGTTTAGCTTCTATCACAATCATGACTTTGAATGTCACGATTATGACTTTGCTTGAAAGTGTCTTCCTTACATCATTTCTATCACGATTGTGACTTACTCCTTTGATGTCCTAAAATGCTTCATTTCTTCTTTGTTACTTCTCTAATGCTACACACTTCAACAAACTCATCAAATTCTACTAAATCAAAGCAAAAACATTACAAAATGAACATTAAACATTAATTAAAAATGATTCAACAAGCATGCAAATTAACATACATCAAGCATGTGGATTGATGGTAAGTTGAGATTCCAATAATAATTAATTTGGAACTGATACTAGAAGATAACAATTTGCTTAAGTTAATATTGGTAGAGGAATGCACTCCTTACATATGAATATGTACTAATATAAGCATTTAAATATGATATAAATACAATAGAGTGAAAAGAAACTGAAGTAAAATACTAAATTATGCATCTTTTATTTTTAATTAATGAACAACCAAACATTTTTGAATCAATGAATGTATTAACCTCTAGAAAAGATAAGTTTCATTGTATTTTAGCATGTTATAAAAATATGGTAGCTTGCAACTATGTGTACATGTTTGTAGCTTATGAGCTAATTTTTGTATGGTCGTTCATCATCTATTTAGTAATTCAATTTGAGAAATGGAAGTATTACAACAGGCTAGTGTAATTTAAATATAGCAAGTTATGAATGCCTAATGAGTGTTATGGTTGTTGTACTTATATGAATTGTCATCTTTAATTATAATGAAGATTATTTACTTATATATTGGTACTATTGATGCCTTGTATATATATAGGCATACATTATAAATTAATGAGGAAAGTGTAGAAACTAAGTTTGTGCTTATTAATATTTATGTTATAAATGAAATTGAAGGTAAAATAAAACATTTGATGATTCAAGCTTTGGAATGTAAAATATTATGCATATTTAAATTATTATTTATTAATGATCATTATGAGATATATGGATATTATGGATTGTTATTGATTAAGATTTGTGCCATTATCATTGATTCAAGATTCATAACATAAAATGTTATGAATATTTAATTACTTTATCTTGATGTTGGATATACGATGTATTGACGTATTTCGAGATGTTATTATTTACAATTGTATTGACATTACATAGTTGCATACATGATAAAGTCCTGCATCATAAATCATTAGCATGACATTTTGGAGGAATCAAGGAGGTATAATTATATATATATATATATATATATATATATATGTATGTATAATATATACATATAAGGTGATACAAGAAAGGCACTAGTATATTTATATAAATTAATAATTAATGAGATTTTATGAGGCAGGTTGAGTTCGGTTCCCTCCTCGATGGTAGGTTAAGTTTGGTCCCTACCAACTATGCATAGTATGATGATATGATTGTTCCTGAGGCAGGTTAAGTTTGGTTCCCTCCTCAGTGAGCCATATGGAAAATTACTAACTATGAAATAGGTTGAGTTTGGATCTCTCCTTAATGAGCCACATGGATATATAATGAAAAGAGATATAGAAAATGCAAAGCATTTGCAATCATATTTCATACAACATATCATTGCTATGCTACAAAGATGAAATGATAGATTAAGTTGGAATGCAATGCATTTGCAATCATTGGTATTAACATTAATTTACCACTATCTTGTGAACAAAAATGATGAAGTGATAAAGATAGAGAAAATGCTACACGTATTAATTAAGATATTAAGTGGTTGACACTAATGCTTTAAGGATATATAATTAAGTTGATTGTATACTATAATGAATCATAATATACATGTAAAACAAAAGATTATTTAGGTATATATTTATGAACCATATTTGATTTACTGAAATGAGGGAAACATGATTTCATTTGATTGCTTGGTAATAATATTATTATCCTTCCATGATGAAACTGATAAGTGATGATATTGATACCCTATCCCGAATCGATTGGTGGTGATATTGATACCTTGTCTAACATTAGTAGGCAGTGATATTGATGCCTACTAGTGCAAGTAAAGTAAAGTCAAATACAAATATTAAATCATATGAAAATTGGAAATCAGTAAATGCATAACTAACTTAAACAATTGGATTGAAAGTAGACTTCATTCAAGAAATTTATTAAATGGAATTAATAATAATCATGGATGATGTGAGTCTTTGGTATAAAATTTATGATGTTGGAATAAATCCATAGAAAATGAGTTATGATTAGATGATAACGGATGTACTGGTGGTATGGCTAGATTACTTTAATGTTTTGTTAGATGATTATTTAGTGGGAAGGAAAAGCTGGATATGTTTTATGATAAGAGACTTGTATTAAATACATATAAATATATATACCTGAAGGACATCTAATTATATGATATGGGTAAGGTAAGCTATGAATTATAGACTGATGAATATTATGGTATTTGCAAGAATATCTAATAAAAACATGTATATAGTAAAAGAAACCAATATAACTACATAATTAGAGGACATATATACAAAGATTGACAAGAATATGTAGGAAATTAATATTCAAGAATATGATAATTTGAAATTAATGGTGCACATTGAAACTAAATGATTGGATCATATATAATCTAATTACTAAATGCATTGGCTGGACTTCAATATTAGCCAAGTTACTTAAATGAAATGAATAAAATGATATCATTGCTGCAAGAAGAGAAAGAATGAGGAGAGGAGTTGATAATATACATTAAGGGTTGGAAACTTAGATGTATAGGCACACTTCAAACTGGGATCATTGAACCCTAAATCCTCTATAAAGAAAATATATTCCTATAGTAAAAGGTCTATAGAAGTATTACAAATGCCAAGAAGTAATTTAGGAATGAGAAGCAAATATGAGACAACAGTACCCCATTTACTCATATATTAGTAAGAACTAAATTTCAAGACAAACTTTTCTTTAAAGGGGGAGAGTTGTCACATATGTTTTAATGGATATTATTTTAATTATGATCATAATTATGTTCAGATATACTCTTGATTTTTAGTAATTAAAGTTTTAGCATAATCAATGCTTTATTAAGCGATATTAATAACTTAATATTTACATTATTTTATGAGTAGACTTATAAATATTTATATAGTTAGTGTTGTACAAAAATTAATAGGTTGTAGTCATTCATAGTTAGTGTATTTAATGTGCTAAGTTTATATATATAAACATAGATTTCTTCAATCTGAAGAAATTCTTTTCTTTAAAACTTTAAGTTTAGCGGTGATCATGTAGGATATGATTGTTAATTAATTAATTGAATTATTTATTTATTTAATTACATTTATTTATTTAGTTACATTTACTTAAAGGCATTAGAACAGTGATTTTAGTTAATTTATATTGATTCCATAACAATTTAATTACAAAGTAAAATATTACAAGATGGAATAGCAATAAATCAGATAAAGTTAATTAAGTTATCATATTATGAGGCAGTAGAGCGAATAAACTTCTGATAGCATTACCATATTTATTATTATGTATACCTAGACATATTAAATGTTCATTAATTGGTATATTAATTAAGTGATGTGCACACTTGAAAATCGACCATAATGTAAGTTAAATGATCGATCAAGTGTAGGAATGAATTGTTGTTAATCATACTTTTAATGAATTGAAAGTAATGAAGTAGGAATCCATTTTATTATGGGAGTAAGGGTTATATGCTAAGGATAAAAACTATCACTTTAAATGTGTTAGTGCACTTTGATGTACTTAGGCGGTGCTAAGGATTGAGGAAAGAACTCATAAATTACATGAGAAGGGTCATAAATGTCATCAAAAATCTTCTGATGCTTTATCATATATTTGGTTGATGAAAGGCTACATAAAATAGGATTTCAAATCTTTGCATTGGAAAGAAAACTCTCTAGAATTATTAAGGATAATAATAAGCTATCGAAGACTTAGCTTTTTTGTTGCCAGAGAATTGGTAAGTTATTATAGCTGCTAGTACATGTTCTTTGTTAAGTTTAATGAACCATTAACTAGCTCATGATATTGTATTTATGTTCAGTAATCTATATTATCAGCTATTAATAACTTTTTATATGATTATTCATATAATTTACCAATAAATTGAATGAACAATGATTCTCGAGTAACAATTCTTTTTCAATCTTTACGACCATATGATTTTATAGAAGAAAAACTCCCAATGCAAACAAGCTATTGATTATTATGACACGGTTGTATGGTCACCATGTGATTGATGTTTAATTCTAAAATAATATACATTATTAAAGGTTAAAAATAGTTTAATTAAAGATAACATGAAGGAAATGTTAGCATGTGCTCTAGAGCATCATGTTTTATTGTAATTTAATATTGAACAATTTATCAAAAAAAGGCATTATTCATTATTCAATTTGCTTGAAAGGTTATTAATTAAATAATGAATTCCAAGATATTAGAATAGTACAGAGGAATTCATAAAAAGTTTATGAAATGAGATTCTTATTGTATGCAAAAATTCAATATTTAAATTATCCTTGATCAATGTATTAATAAGAATGGTTATTATTAATGCGGTTAAGATCAGCACATGTTATACTTCCTTTGGGATGATTCTCATTCATCATGACAAGAGTTGTTTAAAGTGAATATGTGGATGGGCAATTTGGGACTGACTCATTGGAGACCTTGTCAGTGAGATTTTCATATGGATGATTAATCTATGTCTGTGAAATATATCTCACTCACATCAGTAGTGCAAGTATCCTTAAGACTTGAGATAACATAGTTATCTTAATTATGGATCACTATGTTTTAACTCCTATGTTTTATTCCTCCTTAGGAGGTGTTCATAGCTTAGAGGTTGGATATAGTGTGAAGTATTTAGAGGAATTTGTTTATCAATAAAGAATTCATCACCCTAGATTAAATGTTTGATTCATATTATATTCTTTATTTAGGAATCTTTAGCCAGAGTAGAATGCTTATTGATGAATGAGTTTCATAATAGCATTTTAGGAATAAAGATTTATGGTACATGAAATATTAAATTTAGGGCATGATCTCACACACTTGATTATGCATTAAGTTGACATTAATCCATACTCAAACTTAGATGAGATGGTGGATGGTGAAAGTAGTTTGTTGCATAGAATCTGATATGGAAGGGTTGTAGTCAAATTAATGACCTATTAACATTTGGGTAGTCATGATGTGTGAATAGACACTACTATTGATTTACATATAATGTTATTAAATGGAGTTTAATAATATATTCATATGTTACCAACATGTCAATAACCCAAAAGGTCACACACTAAAAGTAAGAGGAATGATAATAACAAATGGATGTTGATGAAATAATGTTTTATGGTTATAGTATAACCTAGATTTTCATGTTCATTTGAAAGAGCATGAAAATAGCTTCTATTTGATGCCAAGATCACTTAAATCTGATAAGTAGAACTCAAGATACAAGTGATTTAAGATGACATGTTCTATATGCATGTTATGTATAGATTTGGATGGAACTAAATCATTTAATTATCCATATGTGAGTGTCACATGACTTATTCATGTGTTATAAGTCAGAAATAAAGGGCATATGATTATCATGTGCTTTTAGAAGGATTTTAAGTCATGCACATGCAAGTCACATGTGTGAAGCATGTGACATGCACATGCACATACATATGACTTAAGTTATCTACAAACCTAATTAGCTTTTTACAAGTTGTTTGATATAAATTTTAGGGTTATAGAGTAAGGAATTTTGGCTGCCTCCTTCCTCCATTATTCCAATCCATTTGAAGCTCAAGAACAAGAAGAGAAATTTTGCTTTTGATAGAAGATTAAGAAGCAAAACTGAATTCATTCTTATTCTTGATTTATTCATCTTTATTTTTTTTTACTAGTCCTAAAAACAAAATAAGTAATATTGATTACTAATTAAGTTCCAAAAATAAAACAAGTAATATTGATTAGAAATCATTCATGTTGCTTGTGTGGATAATTTAAAGATCATATACATTGGGGATTGAAAAGTTTGCTACAACTTTTTTGATGAACAAGAAAGAAGGAGATCTGCATAAAAGTATGTTTTTGATCTATTTTTTAATGATCTTCTCATTTGTTGATGTATTCTATGAATGGAATTGCTAAATATGATGAAATCACATGTTTTAAAAATTTAAATTACATCTTCTACTGCTAAACACATTTTCATAAACCAATAGTGGTATCAAAGCGATTTGGAGATTAATAAGTATTTTATTTGAATTAAAACTTTTAAATGGAGCAATTTGAGCATGGTAAGGAGTCTTACTAGTTTTCTATTTTTTGACTTTTGTTTTGACTTCTAAATGATATATTAATATTTAAAGTGTGATTAAATATATAACATATTACATTTTGGATGATTTTTTAATTTAATAAATAATTTATTTAAATAGAATTTAAAACATGCAAAACCATATGTTTTCAAATGTAAGCCCACCAACTATTTTAAAAGGCAAAGTATGTTTGAATTTTACAATGGAAAACTGAAATGACATTATGAGAAGATTATTCATTTAAGCTTTTTGAATGTATGGATAGATGTATGTATAACATGATGGTGATTATGGACTTAGCCTAATATGATTAAGCATATGCATCATTTTATAAATTTTGGTAAATAGGGCCTGTGAGTCCTGCCTTTCTCTTAAATTCTTTTGTACTTCTCTTCTCATCTACCCCCCTCTCAATGTAACTTGGGGTTTCTACTATTGAAATTTGTAATTAGATTACATAGGTTGTAAAGGAGATACAAAAGAAGGTAAAAGGAGAAAAGGAGTAAGGTGTGACCAAAAGCATCTCCAAGATAAAATTTGCAAAAGAGTAGTCTTATTTAAATTGGGGTTTGTAAAATCATGCATAACCTAGGTTTAACCTTAGACTTAAAGTCCATAATCATCATATTATAAATTGTTATAATTGTGGATGTATGATATGCATGAGCATGCTATAGCGTGCATGAGCCAGGACCATGTATGGTGCATTAATTGCACATACCTGCCTTGAATATTTTTAAATGACATAAAAGGAAACAAATCTCTCAAAGGATTATAAATCTAAGGCCTTCGATTTTCTAAGATAATGGTGGAGAGCTTTTTGTCATTTAGGTTGTTGAGCATACTCAAGCCTATTTTACATGAGGTATATCCAAGTTTTAAAAAATGGGTTGGATTTAAATAAAATATTTTATTTATTGGGCACACCTAAGGTAAAATATTTTATAGGCCAAATTGGGGAATTATGTTATGTAAGATAACATAAGCATCAAGAAAAGTTGATAACCCAATGATTCAGTAGTCATATATAGATATGATTGACATAAAAGATGTCTACTTATTGATATTAAGTTCCAGTTTATTGAGCATACTCAAGATTGGGCTTAATGGTCATTGGATACTGACCCACTAAGGAAGGCAAAGCACGACCTTCCTGGATTAGTAGTTGAGGGCTATTGGTTTGAAATAAAATAGTGAGGGATAAAAACTAATAAAAGACCTTATTATGTTTTTAAATACATTATATTTTTAATGATACACTATTTCTTTAAAGGAAACAGGAAGGAAAGATAGTTAATTAATGGAGGATGCATTACCATTGCATCCTCTTATACTTATGTGCATATTGATTTGCGTTAATTATAGTACAAAGGATAGTTTATATATAAAATTGGTTGTGGACATTTTCAAGCTGATGTATGAGAATATTTATGCTCCATTTTTATTTTTTACAGAATTGAATAGCTAAGAGAAAGATATTAATATACTTGTAATTAATTAGGACCCAAAATAATTATTATTGTGCCAAAATTAGTTTAGGGAGAATTTATGCCCATCCTTGTAGAAACTTGGGCTGAATTGATTAAGAAAAGCTAGAGAGATAGAGGGAACTAGAAGCTTAATTAAATCTTAGCATTATCTCGTAGCGTGGTTAATTTTTATAGTTTGAAACCTAGTCATTTACGTATTTATCTATAGATATTATGGAACAAAATTAATAATAAGGTGTACACATCCATTAAAGAACAAGTGGCATATTGGGAATCTAATTCTTAACATGAATTAAGTACTTTTCTTAAGAAGAAATGATTCCTGAATGAAACTAAGGCTGAACCAATTTAAAAACATTTAGAAGAGGATAAAGTAATAGAGAAGCATGTGAACAACTTATATTAATTATGCAATATCATAAACAAGAACACTAATTACTGTTGCTGAAACTAATGGTTGGGTTAGGAAGATGACAAAATCCTTTGATATGTTGACTTAAGCAGCTTAACATTCATTGGAATGTGGACTCATAGGATCAAAATCCCATTTATGTCATGCGCATTAAGATGATCAAAACCAATTGTAATGTTAAGAAATTAGTTAAAGTATATAGAGAATATTGAACACATTATAGACATTTGGTACATAAAATAGTCATGTGTGATTACCAAGGGAGTTAGTGCAAAATCTAACAAAGCCTGGTATAATCTTATTATGAGAACTGCTACAGGATGTATGAAATAAGCCACACATGATCTAAATAGCTAACAGTGAATGTGAGTAGAGGACCTACTAAGAATTGTATACATACAGGCTTACAGCTAAGACAACTTAACTAAGAAAATCTTGTACATAGAGTTTATAGAGTCATACCTAACTTATATAAGCAAATCAAGAATTTAACTTAATTAATAAGCTCAATTATGATGCATGATTTGTAACATAAATAAGAAGCTGTTAAGCCTTAATTGAATCGAATAGTCATGGAAATGGATTTACTCTAATTTCCCACACTTGATGAATGGAATTCAACAACAAACCACCCACCTAAATAGTAAGAATGTGAACCTTGAGTGGAATGTAATCAATGCTAAGAATCGATGTTGTTGGAAGATTATTGTTCACTACATAATTGTAAACATATATATATTAATGTATAATTACTAAGTAGGAGTGTGAAGACCAATTTAACTAATGAAATTAGTGGATAGTGAGTTGTTAAAGTTTACTTAGAACTTACACATATACGAGTTTCCATTGGCTGGGACACGTGATATTTAACTGCACTAAAATTCATATCTTACTTAAGCATATGGATTGATGGTAAGTTGAGATTCCAATAGTAATTAATTTGGAACTGATACTAGAAGATAACAATTTGCTTTAGTTAATATTAGTAGAGGAATGCACTCCCTACATATGAATATGTACTAATGTAAGCATTTAAGTGTGATGCAAATATAATAGAGTGAAAAAAAATTGAATTAATATACTAAATTATGTATCCTTTATTTTTAATTAATGAACAACCAAAAATTTTTAAATCAATGAATGTATTAACCTTCATAAAGGATAAGTGTCATTGTATTTTAGCATGTTATATAAATATGGTAGCTTGCAATTAAATTATATGATTAATTCATTTTAAAGCTTAATTAAAGGTATTTATATATATATGATATAACCTACACATGAAGTTAATGTACATGGTTTATTTATAAATTTAAAGTATGTATTTAATGTATAGTTATTAAAGATAAATGTATTGATACTTAAGTTAAATGATATGGAATCTATATGTGTAATGTATGTTAGAAGCCAATGAGTTTAACATCATTATGTATACATGTTTCTAGCTTATGAGCATATTTTTGTATGGTCATTGATAATCTATTTGGTAATTCAATTTGAGAAATGAAATGTATCATAACATGTTAATGTAATTTATATATAGCAAGTTATGAATGTCTAATGAGCGTTATGGTTGTTGTATTTATATGAATTAGCATGTTTAATTATAATGAAGATTATTTACTTATATATTGATACTGTTGATGCCTTGTATATATACGGACATGCATTATGAAGTAATGAGGAAATAGTGGAAACTAAGTTTGTGCTTATTAATAGCTATGCTATAAATGAAATTAGAAGTAAAATAAAAAGTTTAATGATTCAAGCTTTAGAACATAAAATATTATGTGTATTTATTAATGATGGTTATGAGATATATGGATATTATGGATTGTTATTGATTGATAGTCATAGGATATGCTATGTCCTCCTCTCATGTTAGGCGAGACACCTAACAGATTGAAGATAGTATCATATGACTAGTATAGTGATGTCAGTCTGGAATCAAGCTGGATAGGAAATCGAACACACTTTAACCCCATGATCCTAACGAAGATCCCTAGGATAATGGTTATCTCTCATACCGGCAAGTGGAAGGTATGAGTAGAATCCATGCATCTCTTTACGATTACATTGATGATAAATTTGTTACACGTCTTCTCCATGCCTGTGTAGCAATAGATGTACTAGCCGAAGTAACTATAGTTTACTATATCATGAATCTCTCATGGTAGTTATGAGTATCACTCATAGACACCCTGGATGTTACCAGCTCCATTGATGGTCCTCTCTCTCTAGAAGTTATAAAGGTTCAGCTTAGCTTTTAGACTGAATTTTCAGAATACAAACTGAATTACAGGGTCTAGAGCTCTTCCTTTAACCTTAAACTCACCAATTCATGCCTATGAATGCCTAAAATACCAAATCTCTAGTGGAATTACCTAAAACTTGACTTTTATCCATTTTTAGCTTGCTATATGTTAAATATAAAGCTCTATGTGCACCACATATAGGCTATGTGTACTGCACATAGTGCTATATGTGCAATACATAGCTTGAACCCATTCAAAAAATATACAATTTTCCTAAAAAAAAACTTGATCATTTTATGCAATCTTAAGCCTAACACTAGCTTAGCATCAAATAAAAGCTAAATACTAGCCTAAATGAACAAAAAATGCATAAAAATCTAACTTTGGAAAAACTTAAAAAATTAAACCAAAACATGAGAAACTCACATTCTCAGGAGGAGCTCATGACCTATATAAGTCTACGGTAAATGTTTCAGCAATGGGTTCACCATAGAAAGCTTCGTAGTAGGGGTCACAAGTCATATTTTCAATTAAAGCATAGCTTAGATTGAATTCTAGGTCTCAGGGTGTCGATTGCATCCTAATTCTAGCCATTTTCAAGGAAATGATGGATTTTAGGTGTTTTAGTTGAGAGAATTAGTTTTTTATAAAGAAATAAAATGATTTTTGGTTGGGAAGCATAGAGGTATATCATTTCTACATGACATGTGTAGTATATAGTAGAACATGCTCCGTATATTGTAGACTTTGCTAATGTACCTCAGCCACTTCTCCTAATGTGTACCATATGCTCATTAAGATACACTCATGGAATTAGGCTTTTCATAAACATTTTAGAATTTTTAGAGCACTTGTTTTCCTAATGAGTCCAATTTTCATGATCTACAGTGTCAGAAAAATCTAGAAAATTAGTCAGAATACAGTATATTGCTACTAAAAATTTTAGTTATTTTCTCTAAACAATTTTAATTCTAATTTTACTAATAAATTATTTTTCTATGTCTAGCACAAATAAGAAGTTGATCCAATAAATGATCAGTTTTAATCAAGGCTTTGACTACTAGTCAAGCTGTTAACCAGAAAGTGCCGTGTTCCAATAATAGGTCTAAAATGCTATCTTTGGAGATATTAGACACATGTTTGATGGTGTGAGCATAGATCTAATAGTTGATCACCTTAGAACCAATATTTGTTCATCTTTGATCTAGTAGTTGATTACTCAGGATCTACAGTTGACCACTTGACCTAGCAGTGATCATAAGATCAAGCGTTTGACTCATAAACCCTACCAGTAGGTATATGAACTCAAACTTCAGGTGATTTTTTAGCCTTATAACAATGCCATTGGTCCAATAGTTGACCATTATCAGTATTGATCACCTCGCCTAAGCATCAAGCTCTTAGTGGTAAAATTGGGTTGCAAGGCTCAACATGAGCATCATGATTAGCATTGATCGCTTCATCTGAGCATTGGGCTCCCAGTAGCAAAATTGGGTTGACATGCCTTAGCATGGGTGTTGTGTCCTAATTAGCATTGATCATCTAGCCCAAGCACCAATATTAGTATTAATCATTGATCATTCAGCCTAGACATCGGGCTCCCAATGTTAGTATTAGGTTGTAAGTCTCAAAATCCCTAGGGAGTCGACTTTGATCTTTCATAAACTCAAAATCGTTAATATGAGCACTTTCTTTATGATCAGCATTGATCAATTCACTTAAGCATTGAGTTTCTAGTTACAGTATTGGATTGCAAACCTTGACACAAACATCTTAGTTGCATTATCCCTAGTGGATTACATTCTCTTCCCTAGTGGGATTCATAAGCCTCAACATGACCGTCCTAATTAAGTTATCCCTAGTGGATCACTTTTATATCCTTAGTGGATCATGATTTTCCCCTGTGGAGTAACAAGCCTCAGCACGAGCACTCTGCAAACCTTAACATAAGCACTGCACCTTGACACGAGCATCAGTTAGGTATTTTCTTTACTTTTTAGTGAAAAGTTATATTATGATTAGGTCTCATTTTGATGACTATTACTTATATCACCTCAAATGATCTTAATCAGGGGGGGGAACTATAAACCTTAACTTTTCACCCGTACACTGTAACTTTAGATTTTCTTCAATTCAGCTTAGTACAGGTCCCTGAAAACAATCCTGATTTGCATATATGCCTTTTAGCCTCTTACAAGTGCTTTGGATATGTAGATCATATTACAGTTTGCTTGTAGAAGGTGAAGCACATAACATGTATTTTTTGATATGCAGAGCACATAGTACTGCATATTATGCATGATTAGTAGATATGCACATGATGCATGACCTTTTCCCATGCAAATCTAATATGCTCCATATGTCATCATGCATTGATGACCCAAATGATGTTCATTGGGCATGGGGTGCACATCCTAATGTATTTTTATTAGGGAGTGCACAAAGGTGGAAAATGCTACATATAGGGCATGTAGTGTTATATGCTGCATATATAGCCTTTTTTTGGATTACATGTTATGCATATAACACTATATGCTATGTATATCCCTTTTAATTTCACTAAACCCCACATTGTTTGCTTATTTTTAGCAACCCATGATCCACGCCTATAAATATAACTTATATGTTTATGGGAAAAAGATTTAAAAATTGCTAATTATGGCCAAACTCTACCAAAATCACTCCCCACTTAATTTAACACTTAATTAAGTTACTAATTAGGATTAGAGACTAATTAATCCTCACTTTAAATCCCTAAACTCATTTGGAATTAAGATATAAAGCTAAACTTTATTGGTGAGTGTTGGAATGCCTTTTCCTTTGTCATTTTCTCTTGATTTCTTTATGGGTTTGTGATATTTGCTTTATTTTTCATTGGTTGGCTTTAATCATGAATGTAACAGTAGCATTCTTAGCTTTTGAGTAACTAGAATGATCTGTGACAGCCATATATTCACTTGGATTTATGATTTGATTCATGTTTTTGCTTTAAAACTCATTTTACTTTTGATTCTGCACATTATACACTGTGTATATCATCCTTTATGTGGTGAATATAGCCTATGTATTACACACATCATGTTATATGCGGTACATATAGCTGCCAGCTTTCTATTATTTTAAAATTTTTCACTTATTTTCACTTTTTTTTTATGCTAATCAAAGTTTTCAATAGCATTAATGGTTTCATAGTAACCCTAATGATTTGAATTTATCATACATTGATGCAATTTGATTAATTTTGTCTTCAAAATTAATTTTCATGTTAAATGCTTCTTTAATTTGATATTTATTGGAATTGATGGGATTGGACTTGAATTGGATGTGTTTGTCATCTCTATTAGATGATTAGATAATATTGGAGTCCTCCAATTTCATTTTCTATGAGCAATTGGGCTGATTTTGCTATTAAATCAATTAATTTGATTATTTTATCAATTAAATGCTATTTAATTGTGTTTTATATGTCACTTGACATTATTAACTTAATTCGATGTTGATTCATTTTTAAATGATGCCATATGTGATCTTAGAGTCTTTCAATTATACTTTTAATTAATTTTACCTAAAATTGATTACTTTTTCATAATTTTCACAACCTGAATCATGTTTATTGTTGCATTTTCATGAGTGTTGCCATTACATTCATTAGACTTTGACCCTTGATTCATGCTTTCACATGGCATAAATTTGGTCATTCATGCTTGGTATCTTGTTTGTTGCCTAATATCTTAGATTTTTGTATCATCAAAGATCCTTTGTAATAGAATAAGCTTCTATTTTATTTCCCTGACATGTATGATGTAGCTTTATTTCATTGTTTATCCCCCCCCCATGTCTCTTGATCCCTTTCTCTATGCCATTATTGATTTTCATTCCTCCTACTATATCTTATATGTTGCTATGCTTGATTTATCATTGCTATATAATGTATGTTATGCCATGTCATCTTTCACATATCATACCTATGCCATGTTATTTCACATGTCATGCCTATATCATATCATATTTTACATATCATGCTTATATTATGTCATCTTTCACATGTCATGCTTATGCCATATCATCTTTCACATGTCATGCCTATATCATCTCATCTTTCATATGTCATGCTTATGCCATGTCATCTTTCACATATCATGCCTATGTCATGTCATTTCACATGTCATGCCTAAGTCATGTTATTTCACATGTCATGCCCATGCCATGTTATTTTCTTTTACATGTCATGCATATACCATATCATCCTTCACATATTATACTTATGTCATGCCATCTCACATGTCATGCCTATGCCATGTTTTATTCACCATGATTGCTACATCATGATGTCATAACATGATTTTCGTATCATATTATATCTAATATAATTATTATCATGTTATTTCAATGTGTGCTTATGAATGCTCACTTATTTAGGACAATTAACCTGATCAAAATGGTAAAATCAAACTTGAAACTCTAAAGGAATAGATCTTCACAACCTGAACCAATCTATGAAGGGTTTGACTTAACACTCACACTATGGGTCGATTGAACCAAATCTGGAACCATCCAACGGTGACTCTATCTTGTGACTCTTTTGAGTCCATTTCATTTCTCGAGGTAGTCCCTTGAGAAGATCACACTTTTGCTTCAAGTGGACCCTCAATGTTGTTTATCATAAGCCTTACTCTGGGTCATGATGAAAGTCCGACCCATGAAGGAAATGATTTAAACAAGATGAAATTGTTAGAATGCATACTTATACTAATAACAATTTATTAATATACATATAATTACGAATATCTTATCTTAAATATGAATGAGTAATTGATAAGTTTATTAAGGATCAATTAAAGTTAAGTAAATAGTAAATAAATGAAAATAATGAAGTAACAACTACCACATATATATACCTATGATCATATATTGAATTAATTAGATACAATATTAAGATTAACAAGTTTAAGAAAATATAATTAAATCACTTTTCTTTAATTAACCAAATTTATGCAATGATTTAAACTAATCATATACTATGAAATTTATGGATAATAATAAGGAAATATAGAGGGTGTGAATGGGAACTATAGTAGTTGGGTATGAGTGAAAATGATTAGAAATTGAGTAACATACATGGATACTTAATATATAAATATGAATGTATAGAATATCTGTGTGAATATTTGGTTAACACATCAAGTACTTGTACGTAACAGGTGAAGATAATAAGAAAAGAGGGGGATTACAACTTCTCCTTCACATAAGGATAAAGGCAAAAACAAAAGCAAGTTTGTGCCTAATGTTAATTATTGGCAAATAAAATTCATAGGTAAAATCTATAAGCTTGTTAATTTTAGGCATCTTATTGTATAATGTTATGAATATTTAATTAATATTCATTTTATTTGAATATATGATTTATATAAATAGTATGAATTATTATCATCGTATAGTTAAGCCAACATTAAGCATACTCATACACAATAAAGGAATAAATCGTGCATCATACAACATTAGCCTAATATTATAGAGGAATAAGGGAGATACAATTATATATATAAATATATAGGGTGACATAAGGGTGGTATTGATATAGTTATAGATATAGATACAATTATAGATACAGAAAAGAAAATACAAAAAATAGAGGTATTAAGAAAAAAAAGAAACACATTGAAAATATGCCCATTACAGATTGTGCATAATCAAAGATAAAGATTGTTGTGATCATCGAAAAGTGGCAAATTCATAAAAAATGGTTCATTCATAAAGGAATGATAAAATGATAGAGAATAGAGGTACGTAACATATTTTTGCATTCATGATCACATTTCATAATATTATGTTCAAAAATGAGAACGACAACTCAATAATTACATTTATTGACATTAAGCATATTATCGATATTACACTAAATAACACAATGATGTTACAATTGATTCATAGAAACAACTGCATAAATTATTTCTATTTACTATTATGATAATAATATATTGATGGAATGATTTTATCTAGCACCATATTCATTATAATTAATTATTATAATTCTTTCATAATCAATTTATTTATTACTTTTACTATATTATAATAAAATTCTTGAATTTTATTTATAGTACAATTATTATTAGTCACCACAGAGCTTTATACTCAACATTTATCATTCGATGAACACAAGTCCAAGTAGTCCAGAGAGGCAATTGGATCAAAAGAGCACTAGGGTAATCAGGATAATCTGAACCGCATACGATTCTTAGAATACATTTTGATAATATAATGTATTCCTAGAGAATGCTTTTGTTAGCGCAACTATTATTGCATAATTAAGGCAATAAAATATTTTATGCTTGTAAATTAGCCAAGATGTTAAAAATATTTAGTGTGTGGCTTATCAAAACTTTGTAAATGATATTTATATACAGTAAAATGTTATACGACTGGTGATGTCGAAGCCATAGGTTATAAAATAAATAGTTACAAAGATAGACTAGATATATTTTGTTGACATAAAAAAAAGTTTCACAGATCCTTTGTAGAGTGATTAGTGAATTCCTAAACATATGGTTTTTATTAATCACCCTATAGGAGCATGTCCACTAAGAAGATATGATAAAGACTTCATTACAGGTCAATTAATGTGACCTTAGAACCCATTCATCTGCACGTATAATGAGCTAGGCTATCCGTATAAGATATCTTTCCCAATAACAATGAAGGATGAGATTGATCTTAATCCATGTGAGTTACTAAAATGCATTAGTATGCTATTAAGATTCTATTGATCTGACTATGTGCATGACCTATACAAGTACCACGTGACACCATGGCTGATGCAACAAGACTACTAACAGGATTGTGCCACTACCATAGCTCTAAGATGTTGGTTGTCCAGGTATGTACCTTTTATGATTATGCTCATGATGCTTATGCATGCATGAAACTCAAATGCTTGTTGCTTTCATCCTTATGCAAGAATAAATCATAAACATAAACCATCTTTTCTTCTATGTAGGAATAAATCATGACTCAACAATCACTATATGCTTTCCATACTACTTCTCGCTAATAAACTAACATTGAGTGGGACTAACTAAGTGAGTTTAGACTTTGGTATCTAAAGATATTTCAAAAAGTCTCCATTAACTATTCTTTTTTGCATGCTGTGGTGCAGTTTTACAATCTGGTTATGCACATATTCCTATTTGGACATGTTGATATGTGTTCAATGTATGAGGAGTTCACTATTATCCTTGGGGTTACATTTAGCATGACAACGATACTGATCATGTCGATGCCTACTAGGGAGGCGATCCTATATCTAATCAAAGTGAAGTCATTATTGATTGTAGAGGGCTCTATAAATATCACCACCATCTTCCAACTGTGCAACCATAAGTTAGTGACTACTCCTCTATTGTTAAGAGTAATGGGATTTAGATTATTAGCATAATTTATGTTCTTTAACCCATCTGGGCATGAGGATTTGATGATTGGTTCGATGATACACTAGATGGAGCAGGATCAAACCCCTTTTTTAATGATTGGTTTAGGATCTGCTTCAACTAAACAGATTGAAGCTGGGTCAGTCTGGCTGTTTCAGTAGTAGTCTGCTGCTACTACAGGTAAAAATGCTAGGTTGGCTTTATAGATTTTCAACTTAGAAAAGCTATATTTTTACCTTAATTTATGCACAAATCACCTCTTGTGAGATTTTTGGCTCATTGGGCTCTTGATTTTTTTATAGACCATAATTTTTCATGGAACTACCCTCTTGAGTTTTCAGCTCAATATTTCACTCTAATTTTTTCCTAAACAACCTTCTACAAGGTTTTGAACTTAACAACCATTTTTTTTACTATTTATAGATCTAGCTTTAGGAGAAGCTAGAGATCTTAGTACCAAATTTTAAGCCAAATCAAACACTTGGCCCTGGAACTACACCATATTATCTTGTAGCAAGTGATGCAGGACCCCATATCAGCATATAAGATTCTTTTTAATAAACTTAGTAACTTGCTTTGCCTCTAATTTATTATAGGATTCTACCTCTACCCACTTAAAGAAGTAGTCAACAACCACTAGTATGTACTATGCCTATTAGAAGTGTTAGGATGAACTTCACCCATGCTGTGAATTCTCTATGTTAAGAAAGGCATGGTGTTATCAAATTCTACAATTTGACTAATGTGATATGACTCGGATCTCTGTGAATCATACATTCATGATATCTCTAACAAAACTTGCAATTTATCTCCATGGTAAGCCAAAATATAACCTTGGTACAAGATTTTTCTATCTCTAGGGTGAACTCATTCTTGTGGGATCTATAAGCTCTAACTTGCATTGTCTTTAAAGTTATGTTAATCTACTTTCTTGATATGCATCAAAGTTATAGACCATCAATTATGCTTGTGTAGAGAACCCCTTGATACTAGGTGAAATTAATTACTAGCCTCCATAAAGCCAACTTATCTAACTGTGAACGCCGGTCTTTGCAGGGGCCCAGAGCGAGGCTTACAAAAGTCACAGACCGGGGACCACACTTGGAGCGAAAGCATAGTCTTCCTAAGGGGTTCCTTTAGGGAATGATATGGACTCAAAAGAGTCATAAGGGAGTCACCACCGGATGGTTCTGGATTGGTCTAACCGACCCATAGCATGAGTGCTAGTTAAACCCTTCAGAGATTGGGTTTGGGTGGTGGAGATCTATTCTATGAGTTTCAAAAATTGATTTTACCATTATAGTTGGGATTAATTGTCCTAAGCAGGCAAGCATACGAGTGTAAATGTAAGCACACAACGTATCATATGATTTGGCATTGTAAGTTTGCACGTAAAATGACATGTAAAGCTATATGGCATTTGAATGGCATGGCATATGCATGGCATATGCATGGCATGCGTAGAAGCGATAAAATAGCATGGCATATGCATGTTATGTGAGTGTGTATGACATATCATATGCATGATATGGCAACCTAATATGTTATGTAAGCACATATTATAGCAAATAGCATATTACATTATGCATTGACATTTTAGGGGTTGTTCTAGCATTTGGTGTATGCAAAGCATATGCATGGTTGTGTGACATGACATATGCATGACATGTGAGATGATGCATGACATATCACATGCATAACATGTGAAATGAATGACATATCATATGCATGATAAGAGAATAATGTATGGCAGGGCATATGTGTGACATGTTACATTGATGACATACTAAATGTGTGGTATGTGAGATAATATAAAACATATCATATGTATGACATGTGGCATGGTTGACGTACCATATGCATGGTATGTGAGTTAATATAAAACATATCATATGCATAATATGTGAAATGAATGACATATCATATACATGATAAGAGAATAATGTATGGCATGGCATAGTGTGTAGCATACCATATGCATGGCATGTTAAATGATGTATGGCATGCATAGTAGAATGTGCTTATATCATGTGACATGGGATGTGAAATGATGTATATCATGGCATATGCATGACATGGCATAGTGTGTAGCATACCATATGCATGGCATGTTAAGTAATGTATGACATAGCATAGTGGTGTGTATGTGAATGTGTATTCAACATAGTATGTGTATGACATACGATATGACATGCATTTATGGCATACAACGTGGCATATTATATGACATGGCATGGCATATATGTGTATGGTAAGGCGTATTGATTGATTGCGTATATTAGATTGTGTATTGGCGTGTTTGCGTATTAGGGTATTTGTATGTCTATGCATACAAAAATTGGGTATGTTATGGCATATAGTATATGCATGACATGCATAGTAGTGTGTGCTTGTGTCATGTGACATAGCATGTAACATGAATGACAAAATATATTTGAGCAAATATAAATCATGCATGATCAAAAATAATAGCGGCCAGCGAAGGGGATCGAAGGAATTAGGGGATACACACGAGATAATAGGAGAAATTATTACAAAATATATAATAATTCTATCTTATTACACAAATATCCTTGCATACATATTTTGGGACGTTAAGTAACGTCCCCTCCTTCCTAGGCACTATTCCTCTCGATTTTATATGATCCAAAATGCGCGAATGAATTAATATGAAAAATAAACAAATAAAATTCATTAGTGGCAAATGAATTTTGGATTAAATTGACTAGTCCAATGCCATTTAAAAGCATGAACCAAGAGTCAAAATCTAGCAATTATTAGGCAATAATTATAAGAATAAACATGAGCCGGATCGTGAAATTCATTTTAATAAAAATTATTTTAAGTAACATTATTTTTATTTGATTATGGAAAATTAAATGGGAGGGTTAACATCACATCAAAATTATTGGAGAAAGCCACTCGACCAAATAAAATCTGATCCTTTCAAAAATCGCATTTATACAATTGAAAATTGTATTTTATCGTAAAAATTAATTTTGAGGCCAAAATTAATTATTTTATAATTATTTTATGACAATTCCAGAATACTTGAGCCACTATGAGACTCAAATACCACTGGATACATAAAAAATATAGCAAAATACAATACGAAATATGGTTTTTCTAGAAAAACATGAACTATATGCGCCATACATAGGCTGTGTGTGGCACACATAGCTCAACATGTGGTGTACATAGTTGATGGATCTATAAGAAAATTCAATCTGTCAGTACATAATCAAAATACAGACCAAAATAAGCATGTTTAATGAAGACAGTACATCATTTTGACTTTTATTCAGCCTTCGATTTGCAGTCCAAACATTTAATTGCGTAATTAAATTAAATATTAATTTTAAGGCTAAAATTAAGTAGATATGGACAATTTTTGACAGATCTAGAACCCCAAGTGCATGGAGAAGCTACTAGAGTCACTGGAAAAATCAGATCCGAAGCGGATCGAGCGAAAAATGACATTTTCTGTGAAAATCATGATCTATGTGTGCTGAACATAGATCTATGTGCACCACACATAGGGTATGTGTGGCGAACATAGATGTATATGTGGCGCATATAGTTTGAAAAACCGAAAGAAAATCAAAGTTTTTCAAGCAGAAACCCTAGATTCGACCCCGATCTAGGTAGATCGGACCCAAAACTGAAGTTTTGCTCGTGGATTTGCATCCAACTCAAAGAAAATAATTTTAAAGTTAAAATCATTTAAAATCTGGCTTGTTTTAAGGCAGATCCAGGACATTTAAGGCATGAGAAAGCCTTAAACATCACTGAAATGGCCAAATCGAGAAGAAAACCAATGAAAATCGAGGGAAAATGGCTTTTTCTTTGAAATTCGAGGGCTATATACGCAACATATAGCCTTATGTGCGCCACACATATGCTACATATGGCGTACATAGGGATATATGTGGTGCATATACCCTTGAAAACTAAGGGAAAATGAAGGAAAATGAAGAAAGGAAGAGAATTTACCTTGTAGCAGAGGCTTTTCTTCCTTGATGTTGCTTGTTTCCATGTTTGGGAGCCTAACTAAGCCAATTTTGTCCCTAAATCCAAGGGATTTAATTAATTAGGGGCCTAATTAATTATGAAATGATTTTGGTAGGGGTTTGGCTTGCCTTAAGGTAATTTTTGGGATCCCTTCAAATGAACCCCGAGCTCTATATGTATAGAGAAATTTTTGGGTGTGGCAATTTTGTAATTTTTGCTCGGATTTGAAAATTTTCAAACCTATCTGCGCCATATATAGGGCTATGTGCTGCGCATATAGGTTTATACGCGCAACATATAGTTTGGAACCTGTCCCATAGGGCCCACTGTGATCGCTTCGAGACGTGCGCCCCAAGCCTATAAACGTTATTCGATGTAAGGAACAACTTTGTAGAATAAAGTTTTTCCAAATTTGGTCTCGAGAAGCCTCCCGACCAAACGTCTTTACTATGCAACATGCGGTGCGCATAGTACTATGTGCACCGCATGTAGCTATGCACTCCGCTTGGTATGGGCCAAACTGGATGTGAGATATATGTCAAACAAGCACTATTCAACATTCCGAGAAACTTTGCAGTTATAAGTTTTCTCAAATTTGGCCCCGAACATTGAGTTTTCGCTTAATGGGCCCGTTTTGGGCCCAACAGGCCATTAGGGCCAAAAAGTGGCATTCAAGATGCCGTGAGTCATGCCTCACATAGACACTAGTGAAAATGTGTTCTGTGTACAGTACACTCGAAATTGGCTAAGTTGGGTGATAGGCCCCGCCTATGTACTATTCATAGTGAATAGTACCTCTATGGGCCCCACAGCATAAAATGGCCTAGAAGGTGGCAAACAGCATGCCAAGCGGTTTGCCTTGAGTTAGGCACCAGATGGGATGTGTTCTATGCGAAAAGAATACTCAGAATAGATTATAGTGGGTAGCGAGGCCAGTAATGCCTGGTGGGCCTCATAGCGTGTGGTCCCATAATGTGGCATTTGAAACGCCATAGAGGTATGCCTTGCGTAAGGCAGCGGTGAAGTGTATTCTATAAGTACAAAATATACAGAATAGGCCAATGGGGGGAAGCAGGCCCCACCTATGTACTATTCATAATGAATAGTGCCCTAGGTTCAAAATGCAATATTTTACATTCTATATATTCTACCATGCATAGGCAGGCGTGAAATGTATTATGTATGCACAGAATACACAAAATAGGCTATCAGGGGCAATAGGCCCTTCTGGTACCTTTAGTGGGCCCCGTAGCGTAGCGGGCCCGGATAGTGGCATTTACGGTGCCATGCATTGTGTCTTGCGTAAGGCAGTTGGAAAATGTCTTTTGTAAGTACAGAATACACAGAATAGGTTAATAGAGGCAACGGGGCCCCACTAGTGCCTGGTGGGCCCCAAAATATGGCATTTGCGATGCCACGGGATGTGACTTGCATAAGGTAATTGTGAAATGTATTCTGTAAGTACAGAATACGCAGAATAGGCTGATAAAAGTAGTGGGCCCCACATGTGCACTATTCATGATGAATAGTTTTTGGGGCCCAAAATGCAATATTTTACATTCTGCTAGCTCTGCCTTGCATAGGCAGTAATAAGGCATACTCTTTGTATACAGAGCATCCAGGATAGCTAGTAAAGATGGTGGGTCCCACCGATGCACTATTCATGGTGAATAGTGCCAAGTGCCAAAAATGCAATATTTTGCATTTCGAGTGGTTTGCCTTCTGTTGGCAATAATGAAGAGTGTTCTGTATGTACAGAACACTCAGAATAAGAAAATGAGAGTGGTGGGTCCCGCCAGGCACCATAGTGGGCCCCACTAGCTCTGAGGTGTTCTGTGCACCAGAATACACAGGGGAAGCCATAGAGGCCTATGTGCCTAATCGGGGTCGATATCGGGGACTAGAACCGATCCGAATCAACATAAGCCCAAAATTGCACGAGCATGAAAAGTCAGGGTCAACAGTTTACCCTCTGATCAGGATCATTTTGAGGTGACACAAGCGTAAGTCATCAAAATGAGATCTGGTCATAACAGGACTTTTCACAGGGAGTAGGAAGCGTACATGTCCGATGCTTGTGTCGAGGCTTAATGCTTGTGCTGAGACTTGTGGGGTGCTCGCGTTAAGACTGAAATCCTAATTCTGCTACTGGGAGCCCGTTGCTCGGGCTGGAAGATCAATGCTGACCTGATAATCCCAATTCTGTCACTGGGAACCTGGTGCTCGGGCTAGATGACTAAGGCTGATCAATGATCCTCAATAGGACTGATGGCAATGCCGCGAACAAATCATCTAAAGCTAGCGTTCAGATGCCTATGCATTAGGATTTAGAAACTGAAGGCTTGGCTCTGCGATCACTGCTGGGTTGTGTAGTCAACTGCAGGACCTGGACGGCCATCTACTAGGTCTATTCTTGCGCCATCATATAAATGTCAGATATTTCTAAAATGACTTTCAGGATCCTCAAATCAGCATTTGGGATCCTCTGCTGGGTCTCTGACATTTTTTGGTCGATGGTTGTGACCAGTATAAGTCCCAGTTCCATCACTGGGAGCCCGACGTTTAGGCTATTCTAATCAGGGCTGACCGGTGGTCACTGCGAGACCGATGGCTTCCTTGCGAGTAAATCATCTGAAGTTAGCATTCAAATGCCTATGCGCTAGGGTTTTGATGTCAAGGGCTTGACTCTGTGATCTCTGCTAGATCTCTGTGATCTCTGCTCGCACCATCAAATAAGTGTTGTCTATCACCAAGGTCTGCATTTAGGACCCTCTGTCGGAATGCAACACTATCTGGTCAACGGCTTGGCCAGAAGTCAAAGGCTTGACTATTTTTGATCGTCTGCTGGATCAATTTTTTATCTTTGCCAGATATAAGAAAATAATTTATCAGTGAAATTGATATTGAAATAGTCCAGGAAAAATACCTAAATTTTTGAGTATCAGTCAGCTGCCTTCTGACTAATTTTCTGGATTTTTCACATGCTACGGGTTGTGAAAATTGAGCTCGATGGAGCAAACGACCTCCAAAAATTCTTGAATTTTTACCAAAGGCCTAATTTTTCATGTGAATCTCAGTGGGACCTAGGCACATATTAGCAGAGGTGCACAGTGCTAGGCATATGTTAGCAAAAATTGCTAAGTGCGGTGCACGTTCCCTTATGTGTGGCACACATAGTTTGGAATTTTTATATTTCCGAGCTTCCATTTGAAAATTAGTTTGTTTCCCCTTCTAAAACTCAATTTTCTCTGAAACTTCAAACTGAAAACATTGTGTTTTTGCAGAAATGGCAGGAATTAGGATGCAACCGACCCCCCGGGACCCCGAATCTGTCCTGAGTTATGCTCTAACTGAACTTAGAACTCATGATGCTTATTTTGGAGCCCGTTTTGGCAATGGAATTGCGGAGACTTTCGCCATAGACTCGCATCGGCCCCGAGCTCCTCTCGAGAAGGTGAGTTTTCTGCAACTTGGCTTGATTTCTTCAGTTTTTAGGGTTTTCCTGAAAATTGATTTTTAGGCTATTTTTGATGCGTTTAGGCTAGTGTTAGGCTAAAATTTTGAAGTAGGCTGAAGCTAGGCTTAGGTGGGCTCATGTTTGTCTGGATTTTTTGATAAAAATCAGGATTTTTTGAGTGGGTTTATGCTATATGTGGCGCATATAGCACTATCTGCGCCACATGTAAGCCATGTATGGCACACATAGTGCTATGTGTAGTGCACATAGCATAGAAAAATGGGCTAAACAGCCAATGTTTCAATCATTTTTAAGAGAATTGTGTATTTTAGGGATTCATGGGCATGAATAGGAGCATTTAGGGCTAGGAGGAGGAGCTCTATATTTCTGAAATTATTCTGTGTATTCTGTAATTTAGTCCAAAATCTGACCTGAGGGAGCAGACAGTTGTAGGTAGTGGTAGCAGAGGGAGCAGACAGTCTAAAATCTCCCTCTGTAATTTATTTTGCAGAGGGAGCAGACAGTTGTAGGTAGTGGTAGCATCCGAGGAGTCTTTGAGTGGTATTCCCAGTTGCCTCGGGAGATTCGCGTGAGGGTGGACCGTAGCTATTTTGGTCCATACATCTCTTGCCTTACTGGAGTAGAAAAGAGATGCAATAGGCTGGTCATTACTGCCATGATTGAACGGTGGATGGATTCCACCCATACCTTCCATCTGCCGGTAGGTGAGATCACGATTACCTCAGGGATGTTTGCTGGAATTACCGGGCTAGAGTGTGCGGGATTGCCTGTCCAATTTCATGCTAGGCTAACATCATCTCGCTGGCTGTACAGTACAATCTTTGATCTCATAGGGGTGTCGCCCAATGTACGAGGAGGGTATAGTATTTCTTACAACTGTCTCCGGGAAGCGGTGCTGGCAGAGAGACTTAGCCGGACTATCTCTACATACTAGTATACCCATAGCTTTTTTCTATACATGCTGGAATGTACATTATTCAACGATAGCCGGAATAGTGTGCACATGTCTGTATTATAGGCCCTTCACGATTTGGAGTCCATAGGGTGGTATGACTGGGGCAGCGCTGGTCTAGCCCATTTGATGCAGGGGCTTGATTTCTGTAGCAGGCATTATAGGGACCGCTTCATCAGGTACTGGCAAGTCATAGAGGTGTCGCACCCTAATTTTGGACCGTCTTGACTTGGATCGAATCCGGGATGATTCAGGACCATTTCGGGTTGGTCTTGGGCCACTCTGGGTTGATTCGGATCATTCCGGGCTGTTCTGGGCCAATTCTGGCCCATTTTGGGGGTGTCACACGCCGCATATGTTTCTGGACCCGCCGCATATGTACAAACATACACGATCGTGTATGTTTGTGACACGCCGCATATGTTAGGATACGCGATCGCGTATGTCTCTAGGGCAGATTTTTTAAAAGCTTTGGAACTCCATTCTGCGCGGAGGTTGGCACTTTTAGGGTTTCGAACTTTTGACCTACGGGATTTCCTAACCGTCAAGAGACTAAAAACGGGATTAATTATTCTTAACCTAATTTTGATAATTCTAAGCAATTAGGGTTAAAAAAATCCACAAAATCACTTAGACCTAAGTGATTTTATTCCCTAAAACTTGGAATTGGGCTATTCTTTCTTCCCTTACACTTGGATCTAAGGAGAATCTATGAGAGGTTAGTAAATCCATCGCTTTTTATGATTTTTATGTATTTTTCATGATATCCATGCATAATTCTATTGAAAATTGATTTTATTTATTGTTTT
>CANYBF010509857.1:0-34026 GCA_948192965.1 Dalechampia spathulata
CCCCCCCCCCCGCCCCCCCCCCCCCCCCCCCCCCCCCCCCCCCCCCCCCCCCCCCCCCCCCCCCCCCCCCCCCCCCCCCCCCCCCCCCCCCCCCCCCCCCCCAGAATATTATGAAATATTTGAAGGCAACCATTCAAATTCAAATTCACATTATCCAGAGGCAAACTTACCTCAAAGCCAATTCTCTTTAAACAACCTTTAAAAAAAACCCATTTTGCTTATTAATTTATGTATAAAATGGTGAGTGGTGGAAACTTTTAGAGACAATGAAAGTAGAATGATCCCACTCAAAGGTCTGGCAAAACGAAAAAGGAAGAAAGGTGTGCTCTTTTTTTGAAGTAATGGAATCAATGCACCAACCAACCATTGAGTAATTTTCATATATCAATAGATACTTGACTTCTCCTTTTTATACCATTCCAACCAATATCTGATTCGACATCTTTCTTTTCAAATGCAATGCACCATGTTTTTCTTTCCACATCTATTCTCAGCTCCATGCAACTCAAAAAAAAAAAAGAAAAAAAGCTCTTAGCTTTTATGCTTTGTTTGATAATTTAACATAATTATGAGTAACTATGCTCTTAAATGATGGATATTAATCATCCTTAAATGAGATTAATTTATCAATAACAAAATTTGTAGATCGGTTTATAATAAAAATTGATGACAGATAGGGGTTTATCTTTCGAAAAATTAGATTACATTTGATGTTTAAATTAATATACTTTAAATGAATTATTTAAAAAAATTAGAGTAATCAAGATTGAATACTTGATTATATGAAATGTGATATCTAAATAATAAAGTTAGGTCTTGCTAAAAAAAACTAGATATCGAGATAAGTTAACATATATCAATGGAGATTCTAAAATCAGATCACATTGACAAATACTTTAAGATTCTAAAATCGTGATGATTTCTGAAAATGTATTTATTGTTAAATGAGTGTCGATGTTTTTATCAATGAAAAATCAAAAATCATAGGTACTTATTAGTAAATATTACATGACAAATACAATTGATAATTTTATCGTTAGTTACCAACAACATATATATATTATTGGTAACTTTAACGATGATAATTATTCATTATTAATTTGAAATTCATAGATAATTTAAGTTATTTCTCACTAAATTGAGAATTTTTTGAAATTTTCATATTTATTAAAATATTTTAACTTGTTAATAGTTTATTATTAGTAATATCAAATATATTTTTAATAAGTAAACTTTATAATAAAATTGAATTTCAAAATGAAAAAAGAATTTACACATAAATAGATATTATTAATTTAGACTACAATAATTTTATGGCCAGAAGTTGAAATTTTTGAACAAAAGATAGATCACTTGCATTATATAAATTAATTTACTTATAATTCAATTGAGTGATTCATTTATATCTAAGTTATAAGAAAAATAATTATATAAATCATATTAATATTTTCACATAAATTGTATGAATAGATACATTACACATTATACTTGAAGAATTTTCAACTTTTTATATAAAATTTTGGTACTAATTTATCATCATACATTTATTAAACTCGATTACAAAAAATATGATTAAAATCTAAAAAAAAATGTTAATAATACATGATTTTAGAGGAAAAAGTGTGAAGTAATATGATGAATAATGGGATACATATTAATGGCAAATTATACAAACTTGTCAAAGGTGAGGATGGGAAGGCTAAATCAACTTTGAAATAAAATGGTAAAGAGGTTCCATCAAATTGCAAACACCTAACCAAAGTAAATGTAAAGGATTGGTATGATTGAACACTTTAACTTGTTTTCTACCATGCTAGGTTGTTGACTTGTCCTTATTTCAGGGCCCCTCTCCTCCTCTCAACCTTACAACTTTAGCAAATTTCAACTAATCAACTTTCCCTAGCTCAATATTAGTTCCCCCTTTTGATTCTTTTCCTTCTTGCTGTTTTGGATTCTTGGAATACCATTTTTTTTCTATCATTTATTTAGATAAAATAACTATTCTTTTCTTTGTATTTCATCCATCGATAATTTATTATAATAAATCATTTTTTTATAATTTATAATCGTATTAGAGTACCATAAAATTTATATAAAAAATTAACTTTTTCATCATTGGATTTTCAATTCCTCATACTTAGAACATCAAAATCTTTGCTTAAAGAATATATATGTCTACCATGTTGATCAATTGTGCTATTATCATCGTATACTTGAGCAATTACCATAACAATGAAGAAATAGCAATGCAAAATCATTCCCCATATGCACCCAAGCATCATAAATTGCACAAATTGTAATACAAGTAAGTCATGATGGTTTTTTATGGGACCAATTAATAAATAAACAATGAAACGGTCCAAACCAAAACACCCAAATGGTCCATAAGTAGGATCATGGAATTTCTTTAATGATTGAGGTCAATTGATCATTGTTTTGCCTTAAAAGTCAATTAAAACATATCTTTTATACAATATCTAAAAGCTGAGGTTCGCTAAAAGAAAGTAAGATGAGCGAAGAGCTTAACTTGATAGAGAATGTCCATCACCACTACATGTCTCAATGGAATGACCATCAAAGTCATTCATTGCACATATGAAAAGTAGGCCATATGGTGATATGCCCCCCCACCTTGGCTGGCCTCATGGCCTCGTGGGCAGCTTTTTATTTTCCTTCCTGAATACATTTTATCATGTTTTCCGTTTGGATATTAGTACCATAATCGGAAGAAACCAAAGGCTTCTTCCCAAATAGAGAATCGTGCTAACATAGGAAAGATTATCAGTCCAATCAAAAATAAAATTGGATCTTGAAGGTTATTTATATAAATTATATTATTTCTTTAATACTATTTTTTTGAAGATAGTTAAAATTCTAATGACAACGATGCAATATATGTTTAATCGTATTTATTTTAGTAGAAATTCTAGCTTATCGTTTAAATTGGTTAGAACTCTAGGGATATTACATTATATGAAAGAATCATATAATATATCACTCTTGTCTCCTCCTTTTGCTTTCTCTGGATAAAAAGATGGAAGACTTGTCAATTTCTTCTTTCCAGAGTTTGTGGTCCTGGAATTGCCCTTTAAAAGGGTATCTTTTTTACGAGGCTTAGGGGGGTGATTTGGATTCTTTCCTATGTAATCAAAGCAAGCCATCAAGTAGTAGCAAGCAGTTCATGAATGAACAAAATTCATGAAAACACCAAGTTGGGTTCAAATTGTTGATTAAAAAAGCATAGAAGTACAACCAAGGCCAGAAGATCAAAAAATCTTCAAGTTGACATTAACATCTTCCTCCAATCAACTTTCAAAAAGAGGATTTTCAAGCAAAAATAAACACTTTCAAGAAAAGGGAAAAGGAGACCAAGTCTTTGTGACAAGGTTGATGATTAGGCCTTTGTTTTCCCATCCTTGGCTTGCACATGATGAGAGACGGTACCACGCAATTTAGGCCACAAGTCCCGAAACAATTATACAAAGAAAAGGCTGCAACTATTGTGAAGTCTAATCAAATTGGAGCAAGTAGCTGATGATGTTAGAACACAAGGTATAATGCCTTATACCATCTAACTAGCTGGTTTTAATCCCCCGTAGCCATCATATTATAGCATGTCGAGAGAGAGCTAGAAATAACCGTTGTTCATCATTTGTATGTCACGAATAATTCAACCAATTGAAGGATTTTGATCCCTCAACCACATTGAGTTTTCTGCCTTTCAGAGACGATGTTACGAGAGACAAAATATCCAACATTGGAAAAATACAAGAAAGTTTTTGGGCTTATAATAGAGAGGGTTGCACATCCGAACAGACATGTCTTTTGGGAAGAAGGTAATGACTCCGCCCGTGACAAGTGATATCAGAACCAAACGCCCAATGTAGGGTAGGCAGGAGGCTCTACCTGTAACGAGGGCGTCACAGGATTGGATGAGGAAGAATGTCACGGGAGACAAAATATCCCACATTGGAAAGATACAGGAAAGATTTTGAGCTTATAAGAGGGAGGGCTGCACATCCTAACAGATATGTCTTTTGAGAATAAGGTAATGGCGTCACAGGATTGGATGGGGGAGAATGTCACGGGAGACAAAATATCCCACATCAGAAAGATACAGTAAATGTTTTGGGCTTATAAGGGGAGGGCTAACAAGTATGTCTTTTGGGAAGAGGGTAATGACTCCGCCCATGACAAGCCATCTTCCACGGATTACCAAACCATAACATCACCATCTAGTTCACTTGCGCTTGAATTGGTGTATCAGTCTGCTAAATGAAAAGGCCTATGTTATTAATTGAAGCTTGCTCGCTTTTGCTACAGCAAAATGCAGTTTGATACAACCAATAATATTACTGTTCCATGAGTATTAATATAAACTTTTAAAACAAAAGCATACACGCTTTACTTTTGCCTTACGGTAACTCTCAAAGGTAGGAGCTTACTGCAACAGGAAGAACAGAAACAGACATGGTATAGGAGATAAGGTCGAAATTTTACAGCGGTTCAGTGCCTACCGACAAGATGAATGCTAGCAGAAAGTAACAACCAGGACGTAAACATCACATTTCAATACTGAGGAAATATATATACGCTAAAATTTATTCAATTGAACGTGCAGGGATGGGAATAAGATGGTATAAGAAAACAGATACACAACTGACATTCTGATTCTACATATACAAACAAAGAAGGAGAGTATACATACATACGTATGTTATACATAAAGACAGATTATCAGATACACAGATAAGTGTTGCCGATTTTTATACCAGAGCACCCAAAGAGCAACAGGAAAAGCATTCAAAAGCAAACAATCCAGTGATTTCCTTTTTTTCTTTTTATTATTATGGAATCAAACCTCACAAGCCAACGACTCTTCCCCAACCCGACATCATCATTCATTTCCCTCAATTCACATGACATGAAGACCAAACCGACATTTAAGAAGAAGAAGAAGAAGAAGAAGAAACAGTTTCTTTTTTGTTTTCCTTACATACTACTAACACTAAAAATCTATCATTTCAAATATAACTAAAAACTCGGAAACACGACCGTCATGATTACGAATATTAATCCAGATAAAGTTTGTCATTAGATTCTCTCAACCTTATCAGCCTTGATAACAGGATTAGCCTTGGCGATCGCACTTCTCCCACTTCCTTTGAAATCAAAGGAACAGTCATGATTTTCTGGGTACCGATGATTCCCACAGAAAGTACTCTCACACTTGCACTTGAATCCAGTGAAGCCAACTTTTTTATTACAGACAAAGCACCTATTCGTCGCCTTGGTGGGGGCCAGTTGATCACCAGTCGAAGCAGTGGCAGCGGAAGCAGCCGCCTGAGACGACACCGACGAAGAAGAAGATGAAGATTTATCGACAATCACAGGCTCGGCCGAGTCGTGGGGTTTAGCAGGAATGAAACTCTCTTGTTTAGGTTTGATGCTGAGGGTCTTTTCCATCACCGCCTTAGCAGAGGCAGATTGTTCTTCTTGAGCCCGAAAATCGCGGTAGCACTTGGAGCAAAGATTCATATTCGCCGCCGTGCCAAAGAACCCACATCCATTAGCGCAAAGAATTGGCTCTGATGGAGGAAAGCTTGTGCTGTCGTTTTTCTCCGAACCCATCGTCAATTGATCAAATTTTGCACAAAGGCTACTCGAGTTATGATTTCTATTAAAAGATGGGATGACACAAGAAAAATCAATCCCCAGATATTTTTTGTTTGATAAAAATCCTAAGCATCGGTCAATAAGTCCCATCGATAATAATCTATTCTGAATAATTTACCCTCCGACCGATTACACAACAAATATCTAGATACCGGTCGGCAACAACAAGCATCAAGGCTAATATTGTCATTTACTTATTAAATACAAGATTAATGCAGAACGTACATCATAAGTATGATGTACTTACCGTCCTATAATAATAACTTGCTTAGCTCTCTTCTTTTAAACATTATATTATTATTTATTTAAAACAATATTCTTAATTTTTCATATTTTATTTTATCTTTTATTGTTAACTAGAAATAATATGCACGGAAACGTAGATTATTGATATTTTTTAATATAAATACTTATAACAGAGAACCCATAAATCATAAATAAATAAGCCTATGAGAACCCTTTTTTTCACACAAAAAAAAAAAAAAAACCGGTCTGGAAATTATTGATATCAGTCAACAACTCCATTGAGAAGACTGTCCAATCCAGACCGTCGAAATTCCAAGATTACAATCTAACGCCCACCGAAAAACAAACATAAAAAAAAATATCGGAAAACATTCTGCATCTCTGAAGGCGATTTTGGATTATGACAGAAGATCATCTGCAGATATAAAAACCTTAGAAGAATCACATCAAAAGATATGGAAACGATTTTTACCTTATAGCAATCGAACCTATGTAGCGTGCTCTTTCTTGTAAATCTGTCTTTCGTCCTCAGTCTGATTGATTGCGAATTCTGTAAACGGCGACAGAAAAACCTTTTTTAATTATTGTAAGAATTTCAGAGATAGAAGGGAGGGGGGCTGAGAAAATTGAAATTGAAAAGAACAAAAGAGTGATTCGAGAACGGGTTAACGTTAAAAAGGAAACGGAGACATCGTCTTTTTCTCTTTTTTTTTTGGGGGGGGTTTGTCTTTTTATTTTATTTTATTTTATGTTTGTTTGTTTTGAAGACAGAAGCCCATGGTTTCGTGTCGGCGATAACATTCATATGTAGTACTGCTCTACGCGCCGTATTCATCCACAATATTGCTTAAAATATTAGCTGTACGACTTGTATTATTATCCTCTCATCATATCCAAATTAACTCAATCCAACGGCTGATATTTTTTGTTTTAATTTTTGCTCTTTTATTTATGTAATTTCGACCGTCTAGGCTGGTATGGGTATTTATCATCCGTATGAATTTTCTCCCTCGCATTAAAATCAATTATAAAATCGTATACTTCGGGCACAAGATAATTTTATTTAATTTCTTAAAAAATAAATATTAATAATTATATAATAAACCAGTGGCAGTCGTGATTAACTACATGCGGTATAGGGTAATAAACAAAGACAACAGTGGAATATTCTAGTGTGTAGAACCATCTTAGAATCGATTGCCTGGAACACAATTAAAATCTAATTTTTATTATTAAAATCCATTTTCAAGCATGTGTAAACATCCCTTGAATGACACCTGAAATCTCCCCCCCCTGTATACTAAGCATATTAATTGAATATGTCTGATTAATTTTATATAATTTTGTAATCTATTAAATAAAAAATATGTATAAAGCATTGTAACATATAATATAATATAATATTGAAGTAAATAAAAGAGGATTTTCTGAATGGGTCGGGTCCTAAAATGGGCTGTCTGGGCATCGGCTGGTGGGCCGGTGGAAGCATGATTAGCTACGTTGAGGCCGCATCCTCTTACTTTGTCCCTGGAGGTTAGCATTATTATAATACAAAAATCATAATATCTTTCCCTTTTTAAATATGTAATGCTCAATTTTCATTTTTATAATTTTTAAAAATGTTTTATTATTTTACTCTAATTTCAGTGATTATCATTATAATACAAGTGATCACCATTTGCTAATGATGGATTTTCGAGTATCAATAAATATAATTTGCACGTAATGTTGATATAATATGTATATAATAAATAATGTTAATTATTATTATTTTACAAACATATATATTTATCATAAAAATCATATTTATTTATTTATTAACATTATTTTAAAAAGATATATTTGTCAAGGAAAATATGATAACAAGTTAAGACACATGATGGAGATATAATTTGTCCAATAATGGGCAACAGTAGTTTGGAGGGTGTGGACACCATAGCCATTGACTCCAGCACAGCAAAACTGGCTCATTTTGGAGCTTTGCATAAATGCCCATCATTACCTCCAATTTTCATAGCTAATTAGCTATAATAACCTCCAACTTCAACCCTTTGATTTTGCTTTTATATATATACATATATACACACACACACACAACACACATATAATTTTACGTCATAATTACATTTATATAAACATTTTCTTATTATATGTTTGCACCTTATGAACATAGTTTATTTAATCTTTTTGGGCGATGCATTTGGCTCAAGGGAATGATTTCATTGACTTTATACATATATTTTACACTAAACTAAGACTGTAATTCTCTCTCTTTTTTTTTGGGTGTAATATTAGTCGATATCTTATAGTGTATGTATATATTTAAAATAATATAAAAATAATAAATCTAAATCTTATTTATTTGTTTAAAAGTAATCAAATGAGAAAAGATAACAATCATTGATTTCAACCACTAAATCATTCATAAAGACGATATAATTTACATTATTATCATCATCTTAAATAAAAATAAAAATAAAAATATAAGATTTTATTTTTGATATTTTTTCTTTCGATAAAATTTGTTTCTTATCTGATTTTATTATCAAACCATTATAAATTTACAAAAATAAAAAAATTAAATTCGAGTCAGCTAAAAATTTAAAAAAATGATAATTATTTTTTTAGATAATTTAAAATATATATCAAACATGATTTAAACCCATCAGATATTTGAGAAAATCTAACATCATCATTCATTCATAGAGTGAAATGATGGGTTTTTTTTTTCTAATTTTTTGCTTTTAATGGGTTGTGTGGAAACATTATTTGTCATCAAATGCAAAGAATAATAGAGTTTGATGGGTTTTGCAGGTCCTCAATGTAACATTTGACTCTTTGGATATATATGTTGTTCAAACGAAGCATAATGAGGTGAATTTCAAGTGGAGATAGCAATTGAAAAAGGAATAAAATAAAATCCAACGTACGTCAAGCCCTTCACATTGTCAACAGTCACAGAATGAGAAGAGACCTTGCTAGCCACTGTAATTGTAGATTATTAGTAAGGAATTATTGATTTGCTGAATGTATTTAACTTGCACTGATTTAATTATATGTTATTTATATATGATTAAGTTGGATTAGCTACGCCAATACCCATCAAATCGCCCTTCATCATCAAGAAAACGGCTAGCTTGTCTATGTGCATATGTCAAGAAAACAACAAGAGGACAATTAATATATAATCATACAAATGGTAAGCATCTTCATATTGTTCAGAGTAAATATTAAATACATGATCTTGACTTCTTGTTAATGAAATTTATCAGTCTCGAATTAAAGTTTCGAGTTAATATAAAATCGGGATAATCACAGATTGATTGTATTTATGTTAAAAATCATGTGTATGTATATATGCAGACATCTTCCATCTTCCTTGATCAATATTGGGGTTGTTTCACTTGGCAATCATGAGGCCAATTGCCATCATCACTAAAGAGGACAAATCACCCACCATATATATAACAACACATAAATAAACCTTGCAGCCACTTTATACTCTCAATCTCACATCCATTTCTTTCATCTGTAATACACATAATTTCTTCGTAATTTTTATCTATAAGCCAAAGAAAATGTGCATCAACAGAGTGTCGAAATTCCCACCTTCTCGCGCTTTCTACACGGCAAAGAAAAAGCAACGTTCGAAGAAACCTAAGGTTCAAGTTCTTGGTCTAACCAGGTATATGCTTACAATCCTATTCTACTAATTCTACGTAGTGGGTTTCTCTTTTTGTTAATTGATGCATTGATATTAATCAACCGAGTAATTTTCTGAATGTTTTTCTAATGCATGCAAATTTACTTCCGGCCTCTTCTGTTTTATTTTAATATGATGAGCAGGAAAAGATGTCAAGAAGAGGAAGAAAAGGATATGGAAGTAGAGAACTTGAAGTTGTTCTTGGAGAACAAAAAGATTCTTGAAGAGAACATGAAGCTAAGGAAGACAGCCATTCTTCTGCACCAAGAAAACTTGGCTTTAATCTCTGAATTTGAAAAGAAATTCCCTAAATAATTCAGCAACTCTTCCATAAATGTGTGTATGTATATATGTAATTTGCAGTGGTTTTGTTTGTGCACCAACTTCATTACCAATGAGTTTATCTTTCTTTGCTTCAATATTCTTCTATTTCCTTCGTCTTCAAGCTCAAAAATCAAAAATGATTTATTCCTGTTATCCATTCTGATATTCTAAATTTAATTTTAATATACTTAGATTTTTATTTCAAATCTCAATACTAATCTTATATCTCAATTAACATTGTATAATTTTAATGTTATATAACTCGATTTGTATGATTGTATTAATGATTAATTATTTATTTATTAATAAAATAATAATAATAATGATATAATTATAATAAAGAAGTATAATAATAAATACATGAAAATATTATTATATCTTTGATTATATGTTAAAATCTTTGGCCCCCATGAAAAGAAGAGTGGATGTCTAATGTGATTATTTTCCTGCCATCTTTTTCATAAATTCGATCCATATGAATGTATAGATCTCTTCAAATATATATATTTGGAAATCAAAATAGACCGATCCAAATAATAAAAGCTGATCCAAAATCAATAGCCAGGACAGAACAATGCTATCACTCATTTCTTTTGAACTCATTTATCAGCTCTCAACTGCTCATATGAACTCATTTTCTAAAGCAACCAATAAAAAATCAGACAAGAAGAAAATATTATCCGAAGAACAGAGATTCAAAGTTAAGGCACGCCTAATGAGTTTATTTATGCTTAATTATTACTAATACAACATCATTTTCAACCCTCCAGAGTTTAAATGTTAATTAGTAACCATCCAATACCACCTTCTCTGTGCTTTGTCTAGTTATCAATTACCATCCTTCTTATCATGTCAAAAGAGTCCATGATTATGGCAGGTTGGAACACCCTGACGCCGTAATCCTTGAAGGTGATATCGAGGAAGTTCCAGTCCAGGCCCCTATGGTTTTGACCATATGCATCTAGCAGCACTTCACCACAAAACAAAAACACAATCATATTAAACATGGCAGAATCATTGTCTTAAGGTAAAATACTGGTAGAATAGGGACTTCAGAAAATTTGTAGTCCACAGTTGCGGCCAGCTTCAAATTGGTTGATCCAGGCAGGGAGTGTTAACAGACGATACGCATAGTTTTATTAAATCTAGCTCACGAAGAGCTTAGTTCATTCATACGCCTGACTGAAGTTGATCTTACTTGATTGATAAAATTATCTAGCATAATGGTTCATGTCCAACATTGTCTGAACAACATCGATATATCAATTAAAAGGCTCCTAGATGCATATAAATGAGTGAAATGTACCAGAAGGGTAGAGATTTACCAAGGATAGCAACAAAACTTTGGAAACAAACAAGGAGTAGAGGGAAGGACAATCATTACGTACATACACTAGCATCCGACTTTGAACACACTCAGAACTTGTTTTGTCATTCCTGCATCGACTTGTAGATACGAAATGCAGCTATGCACATAGTGGCATTACCTATCACCGTTAGTGCTGCTTGAAGAGCCACCAATACCTACAGTTAACCATCAAATCAACCATCCAAATTGAAAAGAAGATGCCTAGACTGAAATTTGCAAAGGCCCAGCTATAAAGCATGGTGCTTAATAAAGTTGTCCTCGTTGTCTTCTTATACATTTGTAGATCTTGGATGGAGGCAGAATTTCGAGTTTGAGGCCATCATTTGGGTTGAGTGTATTTAGATTGTGTCGATTTATATTTATAATGAGCTTAAGATTAATACAAATTTGAGTTGAATAATTAAACATGTAAAAAATTCAAAATTAAACATAATATGATTATTATACATGCAAGAACTTGGAAGTTGTTGTGAATTTGAAACCGAGTTAAGTAGTTTAGATGTCAACCAGCAACTCTATCATAGTGGATAACCGAGTCACATATTTCATTAGAACTAACTCGTTGAAAAGATATTGATACTTGGAACAGTTGGCTCCTTATGCACCAATTAAACTAAGCTCCGATTTGACAATTCACTCGAGCAGACTTATTCTGGAATTCTATTTGTCAGATCCATTTCTAACAGGTATCAGTCTGCCAGCATAAGCAAAAAACCTTCTGCACAGAGAGAGAGTGAGTGGTACAAAGTATTTTTACCTCTAGAGACTCTGCATTGTAGAAGAAATGCCACGTGCATGCACAAAATGCTCCACCAAGCAAAGGTACCTAAAAAATCAGTTAATTACAGAGGAAATGAGAGTCGATGAGGTTGAGCTTAGAGCCTTTAAAAAATGCAAATTAATTGAATCAACAGTGGAGAAATTGTATGCACAAGGTAGAGGCCTACTTTTGACAACAATTCTCTACTAGTTTGGACAGTGTCATGCTTCGCAGGTGAAGCCAAAGGTAACCATTCCCAACTAAGTTAAAGGACAAATTGGTAGGGAGAAGTAAATTAGACAAGTTTTGAGCCCAAACAGTGTGTTCTATTCAGGTGACAGATGGTTAAGCCAAGGCACCAGTTTAATCACTTGCAATTTCCAGAGACTCCCTAATAGTTTAATCACTTCGAATAGGGACTGTAATTCAGTGCCTGGAAACTACACTGCATTACATGGCAAAAGCATTCGCCAAATTATCATCATTTTTTAAACTAGTTCCGAGTTTGCAGTATATATAAGCAGAAGTTATATTAACAAGCCAAAGAGAGTCTTAATCCTGAAGAAGTAGAATAGCTCACCATACCCCAAGAGAGTCCCTTCCAGGATTCAAATCCTGATTTCTCCCCATATTGCCATACCAATGCCATTGCAGTAATCCTGTTGCCAGCAGACAATTATGGATATACATACTACAACAAATCCTTTGTTCAGAAACTGTAAAATGAGGAAATATTCAACATTTAAGCATCGAATATGATTTCTTTTTCACTTCACCATTAGCTTCATTAACAAAATAAACTGGTAGTCAAAAACCGAGCCTAAATCCTTCATTTTTTCAAGCTAATTCTAACTTAAACAGCAAATTATCGAAAACAAATAAAAAAATAACAAAGAAACAAACTATTTCCTTAACCCACCACTCAACTACACTCGAAACGTGAATGGCCCATGTGGGCAAAGACAATGCATTGGAGGGTTCATTGAGTTGAGCCAGAAAAGGTAAACCGGCAGCTGAGGCTGGACCCACTACAGTTAAGGCCAAACCCGCTCCAACAAAACCTGCAACAGCGATATAACGGCGTGGTTTTCGGATAAAGAGGCTATTTTGAGGAGTGAAGAGACTGAATTTAGGAAGAGGAGATAAAGAAGTGAAGAGGGTATGTTTTGATTTGGAAGATAAAATTGGATTCGAAGAGAATGATGATAAGGTTGCAAGTATTGTAGCCATTAACAGAGGAGTGGTTCGTGGGCGGGTAAAGTGTAGTTGTTGTGTTTCGGTCAAGGAAAGTTCTCTTTTTTATTGTCAGTTAGCTGGATAAACAAATCTGTTGACAGTTGATAAGATTTTCAAATGATTCACCGATTTGCTGATACAAGTGTTACAAAGTGTAGAATAATTTCATTAATTTGATTTACAGAAATGATTCAAGTAAGTATGATATAGAGCTGGAGATAAATGTAATTTGTTATGCAAATTCAGATGCAAAATGTTGTAAGATGGATGTAGGGCATCTCTCCAAGCATTTGTGTGGGCGTTGTTATTGACCTTGATGTGGAGAAAGGATTGTGATGGGCCTGATATCCAGTCTACAAAGTGGAGAGAACTAAATGGGACCGTCTAACAGAAATGGGTCATCAATGGTAGAGTCCTGCTACGGCAATTATCGGGATATTCCCACAAGCAGCAGCCTTTTCGCTTTTATTATTATTATTTTTTTAACATTTTATTATCTGTGATTTATTCCCTCGTCAATTTTCTCATCCTTCCATCTTATTCCTCATTTTTCATTCGACACATCATCTTCTTTTTATTCTTCTCCTCATTCTATCATTTTTCTTCTTTTTTTTTTTTTACATTTACATTTGTAATTTTCAATTATAATTCATTTTTTTTATTTCTCTTCCTTTTTCTGTTATAATTTAAATCTACTCTTGATCGTAGATTTCTTTTGTCATTTTTCTAAAATAAATTATTCTTAATTTATTAATATTTTTTATTATAATTTCTTGTATTTTTTTATATTAAGATTCAAACAAATTTAAAACAAATTCCATATAACATAATGATTTGCTGGTTAATAGTAATTTATATTTATTTTTTTTTATGAATTTAAAAAATGAGTATTCTGCATATTTTTGTTTATAATTTTTTTTAATTCTCATAATTTGTCTTATTATAGTTTTATTTATTTATTTATTGATACGTTCATATTTTTTTCAAATATTATGATAATTTTATTAAATGATATTGCATACTAATTTCTGATGTGAAATTTCAGTGTAATTTTGGTATGGATTAGAAAAGCAACAAAAGAATACTAACAGTGATTATGATGTTAGGAGGAATAAGTTTTGTTTAATATCTAGATTTTAATTATTGTAATTTTGTGAAATAAAAGAAATATTTGTATGAAATGTTTCGAAATATAAATAATTAAAATATTTAACTATGATTTGAATGTAATTGTTTCAATTGAGTTAATTCAGATGACATTAATAAATAGAATAAAAATAAATAAAAAGTTAGCAGAGTCATTTAAGAGGATAAATTGATGATACGTATAATTTGGTAATCATACGGGAATGCATTAAGAAGGGGATTCGCCTGGAAAAGGAATCCAATGCCACCACCATTCAATGCAGGTAGATATACGTCTCCTTGTCACAGACTTGTCATCTTTCAACTTTCCCCACATTCATTTATATACTTACAATCCTTCCTTTTAAAATGCCATCAAACTCATGAATCTGCCTGAAAGTCGATCCATCCACACCACTGACTAGTATGGTTTTCACCTCTCATTTTTATTTTACATTTCCGATGATTCTGGGAATATACTCTTTTTCGAAATAATTTATTTTGATTTTGATTTTGAAAATATATATTTATTGAATGTATAAAAATGGGCTTTTCCAGCAGATATCGAATCTGGAGACGAAATCAAAGGGGGAACAAGCTGACGTCTCATCAGCAACTGCTGTCTCACATTCTGGCCTTCCGCTTGTATTGTTACATCCAATCCAATTTCTCTCCTATTTCCACATTTGCCCTTTTGTCACCTCCCTATCGTTTTTGAATTCCCCAAAAGCGGGCCCCCTTGCTTCTATCCAATATAACCGTTGGTGGCATCGTTGTAATTTCACTTCAACCGTAAGGGCAACACTTATCACCGCCGAAATTTCAGAGACTCCTTTCGACATTTTCTCGCCGCCCGATACCCAATCCAAACCCCAACAAACCCTTCGCTTCTCTGTTCAAAGACAAAATCAAAATTCTAACAAAAAATATCCCTGCATTTCCTATTTTACCCCTTCTCTCAACTCAATTTTCGCCTTCAATCCCCTCCTCTGTTTCAAATCTCCAGGGCTAAAATCGTATTAAAAGAATTTAATCCCTTCCGGTACTTATTCATGCTACATTGCAGTTTCTTCCTGTTCTTCTCTACCCTCTGAAATCGAAAGAATTAGGGTTTTTACCAAATCAAACTACATTGTTATTGCAATCGTTGATACGTGTGGATTGAGAAATATATATGGAGGCAGAAATAGAGGATGAAGAAATGGAGGTGGAGTTGGTGTTCGAAGCCCGTGAAGTTGATCTTGATTACGAATTTGTTGCTCCAATGTTCTTTGATTTCGAGCGTGAAGAGTCACTGGCGGAGGCGCGTGAGGCCGAGCGGTGGTTTGATACAGCTCAAAGTTACCCTCCTTCTCGTAAGAACTTCAAAAACCCCCAGATGTTTGTTTGATCGGTTATGGACAAAAAGTGTGATCTTGATTACTAATATTCAACAGTATTGTTTAAGGTGTTTTCTTCTAAAGTTCGGATTTTTTTTTATAACTTCTGTCGTTTTCTTTTTCAGCTTTTGTGACTAAGTTGGTGCTAAGAGAGGAAAACATGGAAACCTTGATAGGTGGAGAATGCGCTAAAGAGAGTTTAGGAACTGAAACAGAAGTTAATAACGAAGGTAATAGTGATACAATGGTACTTCGTTGGTAATGGTCGTCTATTTTGTTCTGTTCTTTGGTTCAAAGTTGGAATTTTTTTGTTATTTTCTTTTATCCAGAATATGCAAGAACGAACAGAGAGATCTTTAATAACTTCCAAGGTGGCAGTCTTCTGGAAAAAGTCTTGAACAAGCCACTTCAATTGCCTACAGGTTATCACTGATCATTGTCCATTTATTTACTCGCGGAAATGTTTACTTCATGGATGTCCTTCAGATCCCCCTCCCCGCCGAGAGCTCAATCTCGGAATCAGCCGTGGTTTGTTCTAGTTGTAGCCATTATGCTCCCCAAAATCACGCCGAACGGTTATCCTGTTCTGGCTCTTTAACGGTCCATCATGTTCATTATGCTGAATTTTTTACATGTGAGATTTTGACTATTTTGTATGTAAAATTACTACCGGTATACCTGCAGAATTGACTAATTACTACAATCATGGTGTGTCAAGAGTAAAGGTGCAGTGCACTGCGAAGCCAAATCTTCCTAGGAGCTCAACTTTGATGAAACCTACAGCAAGTATGTTGGCAAAGCAGAATCGGCACCCTCAAGTTTATGGTCCCAGGTGATTTGTGCATAATGTTTGTTTTGAATATTATAGATAAAGTCTTGCTCTCCATTTATTGAAAAAGCTGCTTTTGAAGCATGCCATTCATAATACTTCATTCGTGTGTCATGAAAATCTGGTAGGTTCTTTTATGGTTGCAACATTTTGTTTTGTCAATTTATTTTGCAGTGACTATGGCACATATCCTGTGAATTAATAAGGGGAATTGATCTTTTTATTGTTCTGATTATGGTGCTTAACACAGACAGTGCCTTCTATGTAGCGATATTTGGCAGGCTAAAGTTGGTGGCTCTTGCTATAATATATGGGTGGTTTGATGTTATGTTTTTCTTTTTTAGATTTCAGCTACCATCTGATCCAATGGAAAAAAGCATATGTAGTTCTGCTGTTGAAAGTCAAGCTGCAAAGAGACAAAAGCTAGAGGGAGGCCTTTTGCATAAGGTATGGTGATGGTGTTGATACTTCCTGCATTTACATGTTATGTTAGAAAATGAGCAAATGACTGAAACTAGGGAAGGGTGGGTTGCTTGTTACTGGGGTTTCACAACTTTATCATGGTCTTTCATATTCTTATTGTTCTTTTTATGTTTGGCCTTGTCGTTTCACCATCTCCCGGTTACAGGTTGGAGATGCAAAGCAACAGACAGATTTTATTCACAAGGCACCTAAAAAGGTATGTATGTTTTATGCTTTAGTTTCTGCCTAAAGCACAAATTAATTTTCGTGTCATGTTTTTCTAATATAATTCATCTCTTTCACATCTAAGCCATTAAATTAAAACCAAAGCTTTGAGAAGGTCTGGGCTAATTTATGCTGTGATTAAGCATGAGTAATGTTTAAGTCATATCATAAATTGCGAAGTTTAATTTGAATAGATCTATAATTGCAGCTTCTTCTGGTTGCATTAACAATTCAATTTTACTGATAAAAATGTTTGATGGCCTATTGCTTATGTTATAAAGAAATAGTTAAAGCCGCAAACTTTAGAAGAATTGTGTAAGTTGTGTTTCTATTGTTTTGTTTCGCTGACTTGATTCACAGGAAAAGAAGTAGATCTAGATCATTTGAAAAATGTGGATGGACAGTGGAATGGGAAGATTGTGACTTTATCATCATGACTAGATTTGTAAATAATTATCACAATGATATGGTTGTCAAAACACATTTTGCCTTGCAGGAAGCACCTTGTGATAAAACCTCTGCTCAGTCAAGGCTGAGGCTCACCATTCCAAGAGAACCTGCCTTGGAAACAGCACATAGGGCGTATAGGATGAGGTTTGTTGCTTCTTTTCTAATATCCCGAGGAAGTGCAGCTTTTTATTCTTAAAAGTTTCATTCCACTTTCTTGATGTTCAGGCCTAAGAATACCACAGAAGTTGCACAGGTGACAACAGCTGCACAAAGATTCAAAGCTCGTCCACTGAACAGAAAAGTTGGTGCCTGATAATCTGGTGTGTAATGTTTGATGGGGATTCCCTGTGTATTCATAACATATTTATTTTAATTGCAGATTCTCGAGGCTCCTTCATTGCCTCTGCCAAAGAAGAGCACTCCAAAGTTGCCAGAGTTTCAGGCAAGTGCTTTATTGTTTTCAATGATTATTTTTAGTGAAGTCTTTTAATCTCCGTAATCAACAAGTGGACAGTTTCTTGAGCAGTAAACATATTTTCTCAGTGCTTTGAGGAAACAAATCTATGTATTTTATCAGACAAATATTTGTGTTCGCCGTTCAGGTCTCATGTTTCTTTTTTGTTGATTTCAGGAATTTCATCTGAAGACGTTAGAGAGGGCCATGCAGCATACATCTGCAGTTACTTCTTCCTCATTTCAGCACAATGATTCTGAACAGGTTGCTTAAAATTCCTCAGCTATTGGCATGCAGTTGTCTTTACCTAATAAACTTAATTAATGTCTCAAATGTCAATAGTGGCTGGTCTCGCATTCATTTCTAAATGGCATACGCATATTGACTGGTTAAATATTATGCCTTGGCCTGTTCTCACTGGCATCATGCATTATTACCGTTCATTCTGATGATTACTCTTTTATAGAAGAGGGGCTGAGGTTCTGTCATTGCAGGGGTTGGATGGACCTAGTACAACCTCTGTTACAGAAATTGAAAGGAGAGTATCCAGGAGGTAATATTATTATCATGTATGTCTATTTATTCTTGAATGAGGAAAAGGAAGTGTAGAAGTTGAGTTGATGTTTATAAGACAGTGCATTAAAGTTGAAATTAACAAATGGAAGGAAAAAAAGAAAGGAAATGCTTATGTTTTATCACACCTTTGCTCAGACCAAGCACTATGGATGCTCAAAAGCAGGACGGATGCAGCACACATGTATTCAAAGCTTGTCCTCTTGATAAGAAGGTAACATAAAATTACTGCTGATGATATGCCTAAAAGCTTGCACTTACAATTGCAAAATGTGCCGAATAACACAAAATTTACGGCTGGCTGCAGATATTCTCAAGTAAAGGACATATTGGTGTTTTCAGAAATAACAAACGAGAAACAACAGTGCCGATGGTAGTTTTTCAGGCTTGTAGTTTCTAGTATTAATTATTTTATTGTATAGTTATCTGAGATGGCATTATGCTTTGACATCTATAGGCATTCAATTTCCATACAGAAAAGAGAACTCATCATAATCCGCCCATAGATCTGTTCAGTAAGGTAAATTTTAGTAACTGCGGTTTAAGTACTCAAAATGTCATTTACTGTTTTTTATGCTAGTATCACCTTTGCATTTTTCTTCCTATCACCTTACTACATCAGTATAACAGTTGTGTATTTGAATGCTAGCTATCCCTGACATCTGAGCTCCAGCCAAGTAATGGACACAGGTTGCAATTACCTCAACCAAGCTTAATGTCTGCAAAGGTTATTATTATTCTTACATGATGCTTTATACTTGGTCAACATAATTTGTTTTCAACTTTCGTTGTACTTAATGTGAATGTTGTATCAATGACTTCAAGGGCTCAAAAGAAAATAGATGGAATGATTTGAAAACAGAGTTCACGGTATGTGTTGCACCTTATTAATATCTTTGTTCTATTAGCTCCATGGTCTTTTTCCATATGTTTGATCCATGGAAGTTCATGTCCTTTTGTATATGATGCAGTCAGCAAAAGAGAAACCACCGGTTTTTGGTGGAAAGCAGAGTCAATCCGGTGAAGTTCGAAATCAATTGAGCATGAGGTATGCAACAACTCAACTGTAGTTATTTTCTCCTACATTTTTCTCCTCTGCTTTTGTCACATATTCTACCATCTGATTATTAATTCAAAATAGCTGTAGGAGCTTGGGTGTTCGGTAAATGGCTTAGTGGAAATCTCGAACGTTGTCTTCACGGAGTCGGATGAGTTTCTACCGTCTAATAGGAGTTTCCTGGATCAATACATGAACATTAACAAGCATTTGAGAAACATAGCAATCATTTGTTGTATACAGAATTGATGACCATCACCCTTTGGAGTCATGTAAAGCTAACTTGTCTCCAGCAATTTTATGGCTCTGCCTTGGTCCAATAAACTGGGAGCAGTGTTGTACAGCCATTATAGCTGAACACTACATGCACATGACTGACTATTAATGAAAAGTTACTGAAAAGATTTCTATTCTAAAGGCAATTATGCTGATTGCGAGGGTTTTGCATCATGATATAATGACCTCAAATGACAAGATTAAATATCAAATTAAGCTCTCCTGCTGTTATGTGCCATATAATGAAGTTCTCTGCCATTTCGGAGGAAGTAAAATGTAATGTAGTTTCCCTGCTTTTAGTGACACGAAGATTTAGGGATGAGGGGTCACAGATGCCTTAGATCATGGTTGTTCTCCAGCAGTTTCCTCTACTTGACAATCTAAATAACTTGTAACATTTCTTTATAACGTCATGTTGTTATAATCTCCTTAATGTCTATTTGGAACACGATAGATGGCACTTGAAATGAAACAAAAGAAATTACATACAAGCTGGCATATCCAAACCCAGAATTCGTTGGCTTCAATTGGCAGCGAAAAGAGGTTGAATTTCTTTTAGGTGGTAGGCGCAGAACTGAACAAGGAAATGCTCCACGATAATGGGACAATGTATGTTGAAGAGACAGCACCATGAAAATTGCGAGTTTGAGCTTTAATTGTATAAAAAATTTCCCTCCAGCCGTCTGTGTGGAATGGCGTGCACGTTTGGTGGCACTAGAGCATCGGTTCATGCCACATTTGCTGGCTAGCCATGCTTTCTGATATCCTTGCAGATAATAGTGGAAACCACTGTGCTTGATCAACTGTTGCAAGGCTCATTGGTTTTTTTAATATTTAGTCAACAGTTAGCTATATTTATTTATACGTTTTACATTTGAAGTTAAAATATTTAATAATAATAATTATTATGTTTAATATAATTCTTATAACCATGTTTCTGCCTTTCCATCTCTTTTCATACTTTTAACATAATTACAGATTTGAGGTATATTTTCTGAACAATCTTGAGGCGATTTTAATAATTTCCTTTAAACAAAAAGCAGATCATAGTTGAGGTGGTGAAGAGAGTGGGATGATATATGGGACACAGTCAGATTACATAACTGTTGACCCATTCATTATATCATGGCAAGAAGAGACTGTTCCCTTATTACATCAATTGAGGCATTCCATCAAATCAACCTTATCAGAAACCGACCCTTAATTCTATGCTATACCCTTAACTTAAGCACCGTCCTCTAATTTTCCAACTTAATGCTCTTAATTTTCACTCTCTGGAGTTAACGATATTGTCTCAGAAACGTAGCCTTTTTTGACATTCTTCATATTTCATGGATATTTGGGCACCATATCGAGCAGGATATGATTACCGTACTAGTTTAAAGATTGCTTTTCTTGAACCATTGAAGTTTTCTTTTTTTGAACAATGAACCATTGAAGTTGACACTTGGGGTTTTAATGAACTAACAATGAACACCAAGAAAAGCCAGATTGAGATGGGCTCTATGAAAACCACAAAACTACAGCGAAGGTAGCTTTTTTCTTGCCCCACATGATGCCGATAGTTCAGTGCCCAGAAAGTTACCATAAAGACGACAAAAGGGAACCAATCACATAGCAGTATTTGGTTGTTGTGACTGAGACCGAAACCAAAAGTAGAACTCTTTTAGCTTAAATTGGATGTCCTCATGTCAACTTTTCATGTCAAGAGTTGGTAGCTTTCTATTGCTAATGAATCAACAGCGTTCTCTGTGTTGACATAAGTGGTAAGAAGTTCTTACCATTTTACCAATTCTCATCTTTTAATTGCACGTCTTAAATTCACGCCTTGACAATGAAACAACAACCATTGAAAAAGTTTGCCTTTAGTGTTCAAACTAGATTACCCGAATTCTCCGAAAAAAAAGCAAATAATCAGTGTCCCACTTGGAGCCTGTCTAGTCTGTTCGTACTCCGATTGTCTAATCTAATCCTTGTAAGATAATGGCATCCAACTTAAGTTCTGTAAAACCAGTAGCTGTGTGGGTGCGTGGTAATGTCTCAAGAGCAAATGGCATTTCATTGAAATTTGCTGAATCGAAATTCAAAACCTTTTCTGCAAAACCTTTTCCTGCAAAACCACTTTCATCAAAACTAACATCAACCTTGAGAAAATATGGATCAAACAAAACAACCAAAATCCAGAAACTAAAGACACAGCTGTTTGGTGTAGCCATGCCATGTGAATTTATCACGCCTGTGCCCGGCGGATCACGACAAGAGAAATTTGGAATGATTAAGAAACAGGAATTTAGCATGTTGAAACAAATATCAACAATGAAACCAGTGATTAAATCTCAAAATTTTTTTGGCACAACATCATAAATCAGCCGAGCAATTTATTTCAATATTAGTATCATGAAAAGATCTGAAAGTTATATCCTCTTTATTTGAAGGTGACGTAGATCATAAATGACATTTGTGCTTGTCCAGAAGTTTGCCAGCAGGCTGATTCAGATGTCATCCAGCTACCAATGAGCAACAGCAATGAGCCATCTGTTATATATATAAACAATTTGTAATAGCTCCAAAAAGAAAAAATGCCATCAATATAGTGGCTACCTGCACAAGAAATAAATGCGTGAACTAGATCTATTCCTTCTATCAAAACAATGGTTCCTGATAATGACCATAATTTACCTGACAGAGATGGACCCTTGAATGTGTGATAAAGGTAATTCAGCATTAACGACGAAGCCAAGGGCATCACAGCGTCCCTATTTTTCCACTTCCTTGAGGTTTAAAAGTTTGTGCGAGTAGAATCTAGACCAATGAAGTTGTATACAGAACCCGTAACAAGCAATCTGGAAATCAGAAGATCAGGACAAACAATTTCCAATGAAAGCCAAGTTCATGCAAAAATCATATACTACTAGAAAGAATAGAATTGCATAATGAAAAATAATTGAGAATATCATCATCGGAATCAGTTTGTTTTATGTTTCAGGTTCCCCCGAATCGAAAATGTATGACAAAAAAAAAAAAGGAAAGTTGTAGAGCATATCATTTTCTATTGCCACCCAGTAACAATTCAAAGCCAGAAAAAGGCATAAACCTTTTGCTCATCTTCCATTCTACCGTACAGTTAATGTTGGATTCAATTTCCCTTGTTTTCCTTCCATTGAAATTCTAGTTGAAATTGAACATTAAAGGGAAAGTCATTGTAAAGCACAAGGAGCCCGCACCCGCACCAGTGTCCATGACAATGTAATTGAAAATCTTGTTTTTTGTTTCTTTCAGTAAGTTGCGAATTTGGATCTCTTCTTTGCTTCGCTATAAAGCACCACACCCATGATTGTAACTAGAAATCCAGCCATTCCCATCACAGTCACCGGATTCCTGAAGATCAAGACTGAAACAACAGCAGCTACAGCAGCCTTGGCATTTCCAAGAACTTGCAAAGTCAAAGCACTCGTATGTCTCGTCACCAAGAAGTTCGTCAAATTCACCAAATAAGCCACAGTTGCATTCCCAATCAACAAGAGCACAATAAAAGGATCAACTTTAGCTTTCGCAATAGTAATTACAGCAATATTCCCTTCAATGTAAAGAGTGAATGGCAACAAAATCAAAGCAGCCATAGGTGCCATATAAAGCAACAAATTCATAGAATGTAGCTTGTCAGCATCTGATGTTAATAAAATCCCTTGAACAACAGATTTTAAAGCTCGTCCAGCGGTTGAACCAATACAGACCAAGAAACCGAATAAATGGAACAAAGGCTCACTCTTTGTAGCTAAAACAATCCCAAAAACGACAGGCAGGAGTGCGAAGTAAACTTCGGGTAATTCTTTCTTACAGGTGATCAAGAATGCAAAAATCGCGGTAAAGAAAGGTGCTGTAGCTCCAATAGCTTGATTGAAAGAAACTGGCAAATATCTCAAAGAGGTATTTCCACAAACAACTGAAAAACAAAAAATTGCACTTAAAGATAAGATCTTTATAAACTGTTTTCTTGAAGAAACATACTGTAATGGGACAATTCCAAGAAACTTGATAGCTAAATAGCTGTAAAAGGAGCAAGAAATCATATGCAACATTGTGAGGAAAATTGGGTAGCGGTAGCCATAGAAACTGAGAAGATATTTGTTGAGAAGCAAGACGCCGATGTTTGACAAGTACCAAGAAGCAATGATCAAAGCCGTCAAAACATTAGGGGATAAATATGATCCAATGGTTGAGTTATACAAATTGTAACGTGCATCACCAGTTGGGGTTGATGGCATATCAAGAACTTGGTCTGTTGTTATGGTGATGGTGGTGAGGGAGGTGGTGGGTGAGTTTGCATCCAATCTTGAATTGCTCAATCTCCTTGTTGCCCATGTTTGCGACTCCAACATTGCGTATGGACTCGGGGGCAAAATGGCAGTGAACAAGAATGCTCTCTCTCAAGAATGGAGGCTGCCACTTAGAGAGAGAAACAAGCGGAAGTCTTGATCAAGAATGAAATTGAAGAGGGAAGATGGCTTATAAAGTACGAGTATGAATGTGATTGGAGGGCGAAGATTCAGATTCATGGCAGAGATTAAAGACGGACCGTTGGATCAAGGGAGAGTGAGCATAGGACGAAGAATAAAAGCATTAGATTCCTCGCGAGGCGAGCTCAATGTTTAAAAAGTCAGACTGTCGGTAGTGGATTTTTACCTTTTGCTACCGTCAGATGCCACGGTCTTCAATTTTCACACTGTACTGCGGTCATTAGAAAGTTCCGGTCCAAAACTCGACTCGAACCAGTTTGAACCTATTTTAGACTAGATTTAGGCTCTATTTCCATATTTAAACCCAAATATGGATTTCGTGGTTCGAAGCTGAAGCCAGCAACCCATTAAAATATCCGTTTTACTTGGATATTTCATAAATAAGTATATATTTTATTTCATATTTTATAATAATATTGATCTTTTAAAATATTATATTTATAAATAGTTTTAAAAATCAAATATTTTATAATTTAACAAACATAATATTTTTATTAAATTTATTTCATATTTGACTGTTTCCAGAATTCGCCAATATGTTAACGGTAAAAGTATTACGTTTTAATATTTTATTATTGAAATAATAATTATCAAGCCTTCAAATAATTAGGAATCATTTTAAAAAAAACTAATTTCATCAAATAAAACTTGAATATTTATTTATTTAATTTGTTTCTTTGAAATATAAAATAGTTTAAAATATGAAGGTATAAATTTTAAAAATTCAAAATTAGATATCTTATTGGAGTTGACATGTTGGCATGATGTTATAGGCACTCTCCTTGAAAATGTTGTATAATACTTGAATAAACTATAGGGGAGTTCATCATATAAATAAATTAATTTAATATGTAAGAAGGTGCCTCAATTGTTTGAATGTCATTAGTTCACCTAACGCTGATGCTATGTAAAATAAATGTGGTTACCGAATATGGGTGGCCCATGAGATCATCATCTTCCAACCTTGTTATTTATGGATTCCAAGTGATTTATATAAAAAAAATTGATCTTATCCATATAGAATTTAAATTGAAACTTGCTTCTCTAAGCCCAAACATGGTCCATAACTATTGCTCTTTTTTCAGAAAAACAATAACTTGTTCTATTTAACCCTATTTTCTTTTTATATACTCATAAAATTATGTGAAACAGCATAGGTTTTTATATAAATTTCCATTTATTTTTTGGATTTTTTCACATTTATAAAAATAAAATAGATTTTATAAAATTTTCTTTTTTTTTTCCTTCAAAAATCATAAAAAATGACTTTTTCAAAATATTTGTAAAAAGATAACATTTTAAAGTTTAATATAGATTTATTTTAATTTATAAATTTACTTTAATTTTATTTTTTCATTTTTAAAAATGCATTTTTTAATCATTTTTTTTATATTTTAACTTAATTATGTTTTAGCATAAATTACATAAAATTTTTGATAAAAATATGTTTTCACATTAAAAATATAAAAAACATGTTATTATAAATGAATATTAAAAATTTTATAATTTAGAGTTTGATTTCAAATGCTAAAAATATAATTTAATATATATTTCAATAATATTTTTAATATATTATAGGCATATTATAAGCATAGGATAGACCTTTTTTATGAATTTTTAGAAAATCTATATTTTTAGAGTTAATTTTTTAATTTTCATATTTTTCAAAAAATATTTTTGAAAAAGGGCCCGTAATTATTATTTGAGCCCATAGTCTCTGGCTTTGCTTCATGACGTGGGCCTACCGCGGAGAACGGTCATTCTGATTAGGTCTTAAATACACTTTTTTTTAATCTTTTTTATTTATAGAGATAGCACCTTTGATTTTTTTAATTCATTTTTTTAGTTTTTTTATATGTTTATTTATTATTATTATTATTATTATTTAAAGATATTTAATTTGCACAATTTAATCATATTTTAATAATTTTTTCAATATTTGTTTATATTATTAGAAAGAATAATATGGTAAAATAAGGTAAATTAATTAGACTAATATATTTTTTTAACTATAATTAAATATGAAAGTACGTGTGAGATTAATGCTATAAAAAAAATACATAAATAAATTTTTTTGAATTTTGTTAATAGAATTTTCACTTTAGATATTTTATTTCAAATATTCAATATATATTAAAATGTTGATTTTGATAATTTAACAATGTTTAATAAATTTGATTGGAGGATAACTAATAAATTTTCAAAAATAAAATATGTATTCAAGGATGAAGATGAATATATTATAAACTAATCTTATATTTTAAAGAAGAAAGATTTTAGAATTTGAATAAAATAAATTCATGAAATAATGTAGTTTTTAGTAAATAAAAAATTAATTACATTCGAAAATGTTTAAGGATGGAGTAGAAATATAAATGCAACCAAATATAGAAATGTAGTAACATGCAACGGGATACTCTTTGTTTGCATTATTTATTATAATAGTTGAGATTTTAAGGGGATTTTATTAATCATAGCCATTAGGAGCATGACTTAGATGTAAATGACAGCATTAACTACCTATTATACGCATACCCTTTCAATTATTCCATTAATTATTTGTCATATGTTATTTATTTATTTATTTTCATAATATCATATTAAAATACTATAACTTTGATGAGATTCCAATATATTTTAATTTTAAACCAATTTTAATTATTTGGTTGTGAATAAATAAGACGTGAGAAGCACTGTCCGCTTTTTCATAATTTGGATTATACAATAAATAAATAAATGAGAAAGCCACGCTTCAAGTAAAAGACAGCCATGCTTTACCCTTAATATTAATACTTTCCAAATTTATATGAAACGTGTGCTGTGCAGGAAGATTACATAAATAGAACCATAATCATTTCCTTATACACATCTCGATTTATTATTTCATACAATTCTTCCAACAGTGAATATTATTCATTTTCATTATAACCAGAAACCAATCCCATACGATACCCTGCAAGTGGGGGTACAGGCGATCATCTGATTTTTATTTTTTATATATGACGTTGGTATGAAGTGTAAGTGGGGACTAATTAATTGTAGCAATTTATAATTTAAATTCAACCATATGCATGCTTAACATGGTTTTGGTTAGAGTACTTAAATCCTGACCCATGTGAAGGACAGACAGTTCGAAGAACTTGTGCCACATCCAAAACTAACATTAAAAAAACGAATTAGATTAGACCAAAATGAACTGTAGACATAAAACAGAATTATTACATGAAAATTTGTATGAAAGGATAACCTGAATCTTGCTGAATTTGTATTACAGCATTGTGAAAACTTGGACGGCCGGCAATGGCCTTTTCTGATAACTTTTACGCATGGATTACATAACGTGAAAGAAAGAAAAATGGAACGCAACATTCCAACTTCTGTAATGCCGGCCGTTCTCAAACTCTGCGCTACTTCTTACTTCAAATGAAATGAAGTATATGTATGTATGTATGTATGTATGTATTTATGTATATAAGCCAATAGTATTATGATTCATATACCTGTTTACTCAATTATCAATTCCCATCCAGAGGGCTATAAATAGCCACACATTTTGATTTCTACTGTATCCATTTTTCTCAAGTTCTCTCTCAACCATGTTGCTTGTTCTCCTTCTAATTCTTTTTTCATCCTTTAGCTCCGCCCTTGCCATCTTTGAAAAGCCTCTTGATTCGTTTACCGATGGAATGGTGGACCAAGAGAGTAGTGGTAACTTGGAGACTTATATCGTCCTGTTGAAGAAACCAGAAACATCGGTTTTCATAGAGTCGAAAGATTTAGATAGGTGGTACCGGTCATTTTTGCCGGCTAACACCTTTAGCTCTGGTCGTACACGTTTAGTACATTCCTATCGTCATGTCACAACTGGGTTTGCTGCAAAACTTACACCAGAAGATGTCAGGGCGATGGAAAGGAAGGAAGGGTTTGTTTCAGCCCGGCCCAGAAGGATGGTCCCTCTGCATACAACGCATACGCCTAGTTTCTTGGGTCTGGAGGGTAATTTAGGCTTGTGGAAATCGAATTATGGCAAGGGAACTATTATTGGCATGATTGACAGTGGAATAACGGCTGATCATCCTTCGTTTCATGACGAAGGAATGCCGCCTCCACCGGCCAAATGGAAAGGGAAATGTGATAATGCAACACTCTGTAACAACAAGCTTATTGGTGTAAGAAACTTCGCTACAAACAGTAATGACACCGAGGACGAGTTCAAGCATGGGACTCACACGGCAAGCACAGCAGCTGGAAGTCCTGTCCAGAATGCAAATTACTTTGGCCAGGCCAATGGCACTGCAACTGGCATGGCGCCATTAGCCCACCTGGCTATGTATAAAGTCTCTGGAAGAGTTGGCAAGGCAGGGGACAGTGAGATACTGGCTGCGATGGACGCTGCCATTGAAGATGGAGTTGATGTTCTTTCACTTTCCCTTGGAATTGGCACTCATCCTTTCCATGATGATGTGATTGCAATGGGTGCATTTGCAGCTATTCGGAAGGGGATCTTTGTGAGTTGCTCGGCAGGAAATTCTGGACCTTTTAATAGCTCATTGTCCAACGAGGCACCGTGGATTCTAACCGTCGGAGCAGGCACTGTTGACAGAGCTATTAGAGCAACAGTGTTACTTGGAGATAATACAGAGATAAACGGCGAATCCCTTTTCCAGCCGAAAGATTTTCCTTCAACATTGCTTCCACTTGTTTATGCAGGTGCAAATGGTAATGCACCATCTGCAATGTGCTTGCCAGGATCACTAAAAGATATTGATATCAAAGGCAAGATAGTGCTGTGCGAAGGAGCAGAATTGGGAGCAACTTCCAAAAGCCAAGAAGTGAAAAAGAATGGTGGAGCTGGAATGATTGCAATGAACAATAATGGCTTCATTATAACGCCAAGTCTTCATGTGCTTCCTTCATCAAATGTAAATCATAATGCAGGATCAACCATCAAGGCCTATATAAACTCATCATCATCTCCCACCGCAACAATCATATTTAAAGGAACTGTCGTCGGCGTGCCAGACGCTCCTCAAGTTGCTGAATTTTCATCCAGAGGTCCAAGCATTGCAAGTCCAGGGATCCTGAAACCTGACATTATTGGCCCTGGTGTGAGAATTTTAGCAGCTTGGCCTGTTTCAGTAGACAATACTACCCAAAGATTCGCCATGATTTCAGGAACTTCAATGTCTTGTCCTCATCTCAGTGGCATTGCTGCTTTGCTAAAAAGTTCGCACCCTGACTGGTCACCAGCTGCTGTAAAATCCGCCATTATGACAACAGCGAATACATATAATCTCGGAGGCAAACTTATTTCAGATCAAGAGTTCGTTCCTGCTACAGTATTTGACATGGGGGCAGGGCATGTAAACCCACCAAGAGCAAATGATCCGGGGCTTATTTATGATGCCCAACCTGAAGATTACATTCCATACTTATGTGGCCTGGGTTATTCTGACAAACAGGTTGGAATAATTGTGCAGGAAACAGTGACTTGCACGAACGATTCGAGCATAACTGAAGCTCAACTCAATTACCCTTCATTCTCTATCAAATTGGGTTCTACTCCAAAAACTTACACAAGAACAGTAACAAATGTTGGCAGCCCTTCTTCAGAATACGTTCCGAAGATCGATGCACCCAAAGGCGTGGATATCAAGGTGACTCCAGATGTGATTCATTTCAGTGGGGTGAATCAGAAAGCCACATATACAGTAACATTTAGTCAAAATGGGAAAGCTAGTGGACCATTTTCTCAAGGTTATTTGACTTGGAAGAGTGAAGGCTACAGCGTTACAAGCCCAATCGCAGTCATTTTTGACAAGTCAGGCGCAAGTTTATTCTATTCGTAATCGATTACATGGATCATAACGCTCAAGATTCTTTGTGCGTATCATAATAATTGATTTTATGCAATATACAATCTACTTATGCGAAATATTACAAATCTGTTTCATTATCTAAAAAAGAACCCTTCAAGTTCACTGTTCTTACTAGTGTTTGCTCATCAGAAAACACATAATTAGCAGGATTCTGCATTCTGAAAACACCAGAGAAACAAACATCAGGATTTTCAATACTAGATCTTTCACGACAGACAGGGATATCATATTCCCTCAGGAAAAATCAACGGCTCCTTGGTGTTTGCTCTTCTGTACATTTTCCAACCAGTTAGTGGCGAACCCGTCAGCTCTCTTCTAAAATGCCAGCAGAGAAAAGGAATCGAAGGAATCTTCCCATAGTTTTTTGACAAAATGGGTCCAACTATTTCACTTGAAACGAGATGATGGTGGAAGACACATTTTCTTTTTATATGATTTTAATGGAATTAACAAGAAAGCGTTCACATATCCATGATAATCCTGAGGAAAATAAGGGATGGAATATAGCCTAACTCAATATGATCCATTCAATAGAATAGTGGGAAGTAAACTGAACCCGGCGTGGAGTCTAAGTGGCAGGGCAAATCAGCACTTACACGAGCATCAGGTTGAATTATTACAGCACACAGCTTTCTTCCACTCGTTCTTTGTTTCCTTTTTCAGGTTTTTCAACATCTTACAAATTTGAATAAATTCGTCTATAAATATCAAATAATTATGACTAATTTAAATAAATTTAAAAATTTTTATATTGACTTTATGAAAAATTATTTTTTTGCCATCCCCTCAAGTTCTTATACAAGTCTTCTTCCAAAAGGCCCTCATTTCAAATTTATTATTCTTATATTAATTATTTAATTTGTTATTTATATTTATTTTTTTAATTCTAATTATTGTATATATCATTTAAAATTCTTTTATAATACACAAATTTAATCCTAATAAAATTTATTACTATACATATCATTTTTATAATAAAATTTTTATTATCTTAAAATTTTATCATTATATATATTATTTAAAATTTTACTATTATACATAATTTTAATCTAAATAAAATTTGATTATTATATATTAATTTTTATTAAAATTTTTATCATTATAAATATGATTTAAAATTCTACCATAAAATTTATTGTTATTTAAAATAAAATTTATTAAAACTTACATAAAAATTGATACTTTAATTAATTTTCTTATTATAACTTTATGTATATTAATATTTTTTACTTTATTTTAATTATATTATATTTTAATTATATTATATTTTACATTATATTTATTATATTTTATATGTATATTATCATCAATTAATTAATAAATTATATTTTAATATATATTTTAAAAATAATTAAATAAATATAATCATTCATAATATAAAATAAAATACACTTGATTATATATATAATAAAGGAATTATATTTTAATTTAAATATTTAATTATTTTTCATTCATAAATTTAACATAAAATAAAATAAAACTTATTTTCATTTACCACTCTCTTTATCATCATTAAAATATTTTGATTTATTTTTCTTGTTTAACAAAGATACAATTAAAAATATATAATAAATATATTAACATATCATTAATCATATTTTACTTTTCATAAAACAGATAAATATTTTTTAGAATTAATTAATAATATTAATTTAATTTAATTATAATAAAATTTAATATTTTATTTAAAATCAAATTCATAAATTATGTATATAGATAAATTAAGTAATTATTAGTATTTATGTTAACATTATCAACATAAAATTATTTTTACAAATTAAAACTATTACTAATTAATTTTTTAATATTTATTTTATATAAAATTAGATAAAAGTTATTTTTTATAACTTAAAACTATTCCTATTAATTTTTATATTTATGTTATTTTATATCAATTAAATAAAAATTATTATTTATAAATAAAATTATTATTATTTAATTTTTTATATTTATTTTATTTTAATAAAATTAAATAAAAATTAATATTTATAAATGAAAATTACTATTATTTAATTTTTTATTTTTATTTTATTTTATAAAAAAATAGATAAAATTAATTTTTATAAATTAAAATTAAAATTATTAATTTTTATATATTCATTTTATTTTATATAAAATTAGATAAGAATCAATTTCTATAAATTATAATTATTAATTTTTATATTTATTTTATATAAATAAAAATTATTTCTTACAAATTAATTTATGAGTATTTCATATAAAATCATGTGAAAATAAGTTTTTTTAAATTAAATTCATTGTTATTTAATTTTTTATATTTATTTTAAATAAAAAATTATTATTTATATTTAATTTTGAATAGAATTTTTAAATTAAAATTAGTTATAATTATATATTAAAATTATTAAATAAAATATATTTAGAGGGAAAAGTATGATGATATTTTTATCCATTTTTTAATACATTATGATATAGATTAATATGATAGATTAACTAAAATAAAAAATAATATAAGTTACTTATTTGGTATAATTATAATGAAAAATAATATTTAATTTGAAAAGAAATGGATGAAAATTATTGTTTAAAATAAAATAAAATAAAAAATTTGATGCATATCTTAATATAAAAGATGGTACATTTGTGGATCAAATATAAAATAATATAAAACAAATTTCGGAAAGCATACAAGTCACAGGGCACTTGATTTAATATTCCCAAGCTAATATCCGAACCCAGCACTACAAGCATTGACCCTTTTCCCAAATTGCTCAAAGGCCATGTCTTTTCTCCTATATATGCGAGTTTTTGTGTAAATGATTTTACAAGCCAACAAGCAGCTATACTTCCGTTCTTTTTTCAAGCAATATGGCAATCAATACATGCAAGAAATTGCAAACCATCTTGTTATTTTTCCTCCTTTTTCTCAGTTTTGATGATTTTAGAGTCTCTAAAGCTGTTACTGAGCCTCTTTTCAGTTCATCAAGCAATGATGAAATTGTTGCAGTGGACAGTGACCTGGAGACGTATATTGTTCTCTTGGAAAAACCTGCAGGCGCAGAATTCATGGAGTCTCAGGATTTGCAGAGTTGGTATGAATCTTTCTTGCCGGCTAACGATTTCAGTTCAGAGCAACCACGTTTGGTTCATTCCTATCGCCATGTGGTTTCAGGGTTTGCTGCAAAACTTACATCAGAAGAAGCAAAGGCAATGGGAATGAGAGAAGAAGTGGTGATAGCCAGGCCACAAAGGATGGTGTCTCTCCATACCACCCACACGCCTAGCTTCTTAGGACTCCAACAAAATTCAGGATTCTGGAAGAATTCAAATTATGGCAAGGGAGTGATAATTGGACTTGTTGATAGTGGAATAACACCGGATCACCCTTCATTTAAGGATGAAGGAATGCCTCCTCCACCGGCAAAATGGAAGGGGAAATGTGAATTGAAGGGAAAACTATCATGCAACAAGAAGCTTATTGGTGCGAGAAATTTCGCTACTGGCAGTAATGACTTGTCTGATGAT
>CANYBF010510073.1:0-17661 GCA_948192965.1 Dalechampia spathulata
ATCTTCCCATACTAATAATGTCCATTCTTATTAATACTATGATCAGGGATATTTAGATATTGAACATTTTCATACAATAAGAATCTCATTCCATAAACTCTTTATGGATTCTTCTGCACTGTTCCAATATCATGGACTTCAATTTATAGTTTAATACTCCAAGTAAAACAATTTCATTCAAAACATTGTACTATATAATGAATAATGCCTTTATTAATGAAAAATGTATAGTACAAATACACATGATGCTCTAAGCATACAGTAACAAGCATTAGGATAGATCTCACCCATAATGTTGATTCCTAAGCTGAGAAAGCCATGATGTCATCAAAATTTTCAATTTTATTAGTAGTACATGACTTAGATCCTCATGAATCTGACACTCATGACATCATTGTACAAACTATGTGTAATTTGTCTCTATGGTAAGCCAAAAATATCCTTGGCATAGGATTTTGTTATACAAAGCAAATCCATTCATATGGGCCCTATAAACACTAGCATGCAGACCATTCATATAGGCACCTAAGTTGCAGACCATCAACTGTTCTTATATAGAGAACACCTTGATACTAGGTAAAGTTTGTTGCTAGCCTCCACAAAGCTAACTTAGTAGTCTCATTAGCTTCCTCTAAATAGACACTGTTCTTTGAAAGTTCATGATATCAGCATACCATGAAATCTTATATTGTTGGTCTAACGCTATAACACGTTCTCCCTCATGGTAAGAAATCTTCAATCGTTCAATGATCACAAGCTGAACTTGACACTATAGTTATTAACATACTAAAGCTAGTGTGGCCAAAGCCTTATCTATCTGATTCTCATCATATGAAATGTGAACACATTTACATGAGTTGAAATTGTAAATCATGAGCTTCATGTATTCAATATAAGGCTTGAGCCTTTCTTCCCTTATGTCCCACTTGATCGTGGATTAGTGAATAATAAGCATTGAAACACCAAATACCTATACTTCCTAGGCACCAATCATGAAAAATACCTCAATTCTGAATAAACATCCTTCATACTTAGCTATATTATTAATGACTGCAAAGCTTAATCGCTTTGAAAGAATAATCAATTCACCTTCGGGAGTGATCAAGCCAACCCTTATGCTTATACCTCTTTTGTTGACTGCACCATCAAATTGAAGCTTTCATTTTTAGATATTAATTGCATTAAGTGCTCATCTAGAAAGTCTAGTTCAAAAGTTTCAAAGTTATCAACCAACCTGGATGCTAAGAATTTGGGAATTGCTCTACCTTTGATCACCTTCATAATGAAATACTATACATTAAAATCTGATAACAAGATTATCCACCTAGAAAGCTTCCCCACTAACAAAGGGACCTTATACAAGTACTTCGTAGGGTTAACTTTCCAAATCGCTTAAACTTGGTATGATTAAAAGTAGTATTTGAGCTTCTTAGTGACCTAGACCATAATCATGCATAGCTTCTCAATAGTGTTATACTTGTACTCTATTGGCAATAGCTTCTTGCTTAGATAATAGATTATGTGCTTAATTTTAGCTTTATTCTCTTGAGCAACCAAAGCATCCACTAACTCCTCTTTTAAGGTTAGATAGAGTAACAATGGCTTCCCTAGCCAAGATGGCTGTAGAATTGGTGGGTTAGAGAGCTAATGTGTCATTGTCTTGAATGTGAACTGGTAATTCTCATCCCGAACCAAATGCTAGTTCTTCCCCAAAAGCTTGAAGATAAGGTCACATATAGTAGTGATGTCACATCTTGAAATGAGCACACATTTTACATTTATGAGATTACTTGAAATGATATGTTTTATATGTTATTGGTATGAAAATAATATGAAATTATGATTATGTTGATAAGTATATGATAAGGATTGAGTTTAAAGCTCAAAAGAGGAAATTGAAAATTTTGCCAAAACCATTGAGATTGACTCCAATCGGCACTAAAATGATGATTTCTATGTTAAAAACATTCAATTTGATTGAATGGTTTTGACCATAGTGCTTCTTTTAACTTAAATTAGATATATGCAAAAGTTAGAAAAATTGAAATTTTAGCTCAATTATGACATCATAATTGATGAAGGTGATGTATGCGAATGAATTTAAGGTGATTTTAAGGAATTTGGAAATGAAAAATTAAGAATTAATAATGAATTAGTGAATTATATAATTAATATTAATAATAGAAAGTATAATTAGAATTTTAAATTTTATGACATGATGTCATAAATACTAAACGATGATGTTATAAATAGGAAATTTTGAAATATGGTTTATAAATAAGTAAATAGGAACTTAGAAATATGAGAATAGAATTAAGATATGATATATTAAGTTAATATATATAAATAAATATAAGTGGAATTGGTAATTGAAAAAGTAGTTTTGGAAATGGTGTTAGTGGATAGAGAGAGTGTAAGAATATTAATTAATTTGTTTGGGAAAAATTTATGGATGGTATTTATAATGAAATAAGGTGTATTTAAGTATCTCTTTAAGTGTATAATATGAAATTTAGGATTTTGATTGGAGGATTTTAAATAAATTAAGAAAATAATTAAGTTTAGGGGCTTAAGGGGTGCTTTTGAGTTGTTTAAGGACTAATTTGGAAATTTATCCAAATGGACTTCATTTCATCTGAATTTCTTTCTCATTTAACCCTAATTTGACTCAATAATGCATCTGAAACATTATTTGGCTGAGACAAACCCTTCCTATCCCTTACTCCTCTCTTAACCTTACATTTTTCTAAAAGCTTATCTTCTTCTTATCCTTATCTCTCCTCTTTTGGTCTTTGTTTCTTCATTTTCTTTCAAACCAGCTGACACCTTCATCATTTCCACTCCATCTTTCTTCTATAACTTCATTAATCTTATAAACTTTGAACAAATAACATAAGCTAAATGCAAGAGACTTCCATTTTCTTCAAACTTGCTTAAAGGGCGTATGCATGTTCATTTGAAGTTTCAAGGTCAAACTCTTTTGTTTCTGTTTTCTTCTAAACTCAAATATACTTCAAGGTAAATGTGTTTAACTTAAGTTTTTATTAAACTGGTTCCATTTTATTACCTTTCAAATTGTGACTGAATGCTCCTTTCCTTGAAGCTTTAAAAACCGAAGCTATTCCTTTTGTGAGTTGAAGTTTGCTTATTTTTCAACTCCTTTTTGGTTCGGATTCTTCATGATTTAGCAAGTTCTATGTGAGTACTTCAATTTAAGGTCAATAAAATTTCTGTTTTTCTTTGTTTCAATAATGATCGAACCATTTCTTTCATGGATCTTCAAGTTTTACTTACAAATCATGAAGATCCATATATTTTGATTAAAAACTAAAACTTCTTTTTATTTTAACTTCTTTTTATGGTTAGATCTAACATATTTTAATGCATGCATGTTGATTTGAGTTATATATTTACAAAGAGGAAGTCATATGGTGAAGAATCATATTAAATCAAGCATAAGTTCAAATAAGGTCACTTTAAGTGAAGATTTGAGTTATATAGTTTGAAAGGTGAGTTGGTAAGTATTAGATAGCTATATTTTCATTTAATTTGTGAATTTTGGTGGATTTTTAGTTGCTGGCCGAATGGTACTCATTTTGTTTAATGGATTTTGGTTTTGATTTGGTGATTAGAAAGCTTAGGATTATAAAGATACATGAAATAAAGCATTGGGTGATGGTGTGGGTGTGTGTGTTATGGATTTTCATTTTTGGCTGAAACATTCAAAGAATAATTTGTTGCTTGAGAAGTTTAAAATGAGATTAAGGTGATAATTTAATAAAAATAGAAGATTAATGATAATGAAAATAAGAAAAACAAGCTTAAGATGAGCTAAAATAGATGAATTAAGGGTTTAATGTCATTTAAATAGTATATGATTTGATAAATTCAAATTAAATGGTAACTTTTAAGTATGACTTAATAAAATTTCTTCTAACTAAGGTTTAATAAAGTCTTAATGTTAAGTTAATAAGGAATTCATAAGAATGTGGGCTTAAAAGAGCATAAGATAAGCATGTTGGTCATATTAATGTCTAATTTTCATTATTAATATGTTTGGACTTTGAAAATAATAAATTATAAAGTTAAGTTAATTAAATGATATGACATAAGAATTAAAGTTTAAATGAAGGAAAAATAAAGAATAATTAAGTTAACATTAAGTAAAATGAGTTAAAGATGATTTTAGAAGAATTGAATTTAAATGATAAGGAAGATGAGTATTCGGCCATATTGAAGAAAATGGATAAAATGGATATTCAATTAGTGAATAAATGGTATTTTTAAGATTTAATTAAGTAATAATAAAAAGTATATGTTGGATTACTATAAGCCAAAGAAAGTTGATTTAAATTAAGCTCATGATGAGGTACAATTTGAGATGTTTGAATATGACTTATAGTGAGTTTAGATTGAAAAATAAAAAGGATATTTAAGTATCATAAGTGTTATTAAAAGTTTATTTAAGTAAATAATGGAATGATAGAATGAGATTAAGTTAAGTTATGATATAAGTAACTTAAGAATGCTTGCCTAAGGTTAAGAAGATTTTAAATGAAATATATGCTATAGTTGTTATGTGGATTTAAATAATTATTGATTTAAGAATAATTAATGGTTTAAAAAGATTATTAAGTGAATAATTAAGAGATATGATACTGTTATGATGAGATTTTACTTAAGAATTTAAACAGGAGTAACAGAATACTAAAGGATTTAAGTACACTATTAATTATAAAACAAACATACTTGATTAACTTCATATAAATGAAATAAGTTAATGATTAAATGTTGAGCAGTTATATTTAATGTTATTAGACATGAGAGTAAGTATGAATAACAGAAGAATAATTAAGTTAGAATATAATTTATATAGTTACTCATTATAAGATGAGTTAATTAACGATTTTAGTTAACTGTTATTGGGTTTTGATAATGATAAATGATATGAGGTTAAGTATAAATTAACAGAGTTTTAAGATATTAATAAAATATGATTGATATCAGAATTCATTAAGAGAGAACTGTTTATTACATGACTAAATGAATTTTGATACAAAATATATTGTTATATGCTTAAGATATTACTGAACTTAAACTGATAATAGAAGTTAAGTTTAGATAGGAATAGTAATAAGAAACTATTAGAGCTATATAAACAGGATATTAAGAAGTAATTAGTAATATGATATTAACTAATTTGAGCTAGCATATAATTAAGACCATTATACTAAATTATGACTTAACAACAACATAATTTTAACAGAATCTTAATTAAGTTACAAATTATGAATATAATACAAATTAGAGTTTAAATGATAATAGTTTAATAAAGAGTTGATTAAATATAAGTTGTTAGGTAAAAATATTTGTATATTTATTAAATGGAGATGAGAACTTGTTTTTAAACAATAAGGAATAGTTCTTAATAAGAGGTTAATAAAATAAACTATTTTACAGGTTATTAATCAAGATGTTATAAGGAAGTAAATAAGACATACAATATAGAGATGTTATTAACTGTCTTATTTTAGTTCAAGCACAGAAAAGAGATAAGAAGCATTTATTACTAAGTATAAGATAATTCATGATATTATTGGAATAAAATTGATTTAAAAGACTATAAGGTAAGATTAAAGTTTAGAATCTGATTTAAGTTATGATATGATATTATATAAACAGAAATAAGAAGATGACAGTTTTATGAATTAATAATGACATAGTAACTGTTAAGTTATTGAAAAAAATAAATCATATTAGGAATAAAGGAATGAATGAATTAAATAGAAAATGATGATCAAATGGTATCAAAAAAAATAGAATGACTTTAAATTAAATAAGTTATTACTAAGGTGAATATTAAGCGGTAAACTAAAGGAAACACATTAGGAATGACATGGATTTATTCATTGGTATATAAATATAAAAATGATAAAGGATGAATTTAATTACTAATAAAAGATTAATATTGATTTTGAAATAGGTAAATTAGTGGAAAATATTCACAAATCATTCAAGGATATTAACAAAGGGAATGATATACCAGGTTTGTGCTAGTATGTTTGAAGTTCTCGATCATTAAATGATCAAAGAGGCAAAGGTTTGGTAATGCAATAACATTATATTATTATAACAGTTTGAAGTTAATTATGCATCATATATATATATATATATATATATATATATATATCATGAACATAAATCATTCAATATAAACATGACATAGCATGACATGGTGAAATAAGGAGAAAAAGAATATGATGTGATATGAGAAAAAGGCTAAATGATTATACTGGGCATAATGATATAAATTCCTACAGGAATAAAATAATATGTTATCATGATATGAAAGAAACAAAATTGAAAAGCAAGATGTTAAATGAGCTCATATGTAAAGAATCAAAGTTATGTTATAATGAAAGACCCAGTAAATGCACATTTAAATGGAATGATGGAACAAGGAATAAGAGGGAGAATGCATTCTCATAAATATGCACTGTTCATAATTCATGATATACGATATAATATGATGTGAATTCATGATATGATTAAATGATATATCAACTTCACTTGAATATTTATTATGGTTGGAATTTCATCATATCTTAAGATAGTCATGCTAAATGATTCATACATATATGACATGATATACAAATGAAATAAACATGCTGTTTTGAAGTATATGACATAATGTTTACTTGGCATCAACACGCCTTGAAATATAAATGCCTTAAGTTTTTGAATATTATAACTAATGGATTATATGATTACTTATATTACACGCTATAACTAGCACCATTGAGTTTATACTCAGCGTTTAACAATTGATAAACGTAGAATCAAGCAAAGTCGTAGAACTAGAACATCAGTAAAGCAACTGAACATATCAACAGTTTGTTGGTAAATGGTTTAAGTTTCCTTCAGACTTCTATCTTTATAAATTATCGTGCAACTACTTAAATAAAGTACTCTAGCAGTAAATAAAGTAAGTTTGGCAAAACTAAAGATATGTAAAATATTAATGCATGTATATTATAACTCTGATGACGTGATGACATAATTATGATGTTATTTTATAACTTGGGATAATAAATGTTTTGGATTAATATGAGTTTGCATGTAAGTTATATGTATAAAAAAAATTTATGGAATGTATGGAATCCTTTATAGGATAATTATTGACTTCCTCGGTTAGGAAGTTAATAATCATCCTACAGGAGCATGTTACGCACCCGAAAGACGTGACAAAGGAGTTTGGGCATTGACATTTCCCGGTATGATTTATAAATATATTGAATTATTGTTGTATGGTTTTTTAGCAAAACAATTATGCATTTGCATTTACATTTATGTTTTACATTTGAATCATTTGCATTTTGCATTTGCATTTCTTGGTATGCATTTGAATCAAGTGTCCGAATCTACTGCTTGATTTGACCTATGCAAGAAATCTTAGGAGAAGTTGGTTCCTGAAACATTGTTTTATACATATATGTGCATTTGCATCAATATTTGAACCTTTTCTTGATTCATATTGTTGCAATCTCTATGATTTTGGAATAAATTTTCAAGAAACTTGTCTTTTTGTTTCTTTATAGGCTTGGGAGCTCACTCTCGCAAGAGTTTCAAACAACGGCAACCATTTAATTTGGTTGTATCATTGACATCTAATTTCAACATATATTCTGAGAATCCTTTACAATGAGGTATCATCTCATTTTATCATTGTCCATGTTTTTGTTTTTGTACATGATGGAATGCGTATACTGGTCTTGCCCTTTGTAGCTTGGTATAATGCTTGTTAATTTAATATACACATGATAAAATTTATAGCAAAAGACAACTACATTAATGCCAAAAGAAAGAATGTGATGATACTAGCTCCCACTTCTTGCCTTCAACTTTCAACCTTTATAAATACCACTGCCTCTCTCAAATTATTATGATTCCTATGACTAATAAATCATGCATCATCATTTCATAAAATCAAATTTGTACTACAAATTGAGATTGATTAGTTTATATTTAAATAATATAAAAATTTTAAAAATACAGTATATATATTTTTATAAATTACAATATTATTATATTTGTAACATAGAGAATCACCCTATTTGCACTCTCTCACAGATTGCCAAACACAACTCCAAGATTGATTGTTGGCTAGTTGTTGATGGCAGAGTAATTAACCCTCCTATTAATCTTAGCTTTTAGTTATAATTGTTTTCCTTTACACAAACTACTGGTTAGTATTGTTTCTTTTTGCTTTGACAGGTACTGAACGTGATGAAATTCATGGAGGAGCACCTAGGAGGAGAAAAGGTGCTGATAGAGTGGGTAGGAAAGGATGTAACGAATCAGTTCAAGGACATCAGACACAGCAAAGCTACCTGCGAGATGCTTCTTAGCAACTAGGTAGGTGTTCTCTGAAGCTTCACGTTCGAGGAAGCTGCCCAACTTATTCCTACTCTCCTTTATAAGCATATTATTCATTGATATCTGTTGATATTATTTATATCTACAGAACTGCTCATAAACTAGTTAAAGGACTTCTTACATAAGTTTTAGTTCGATAGTAAATTTCTATTGGAAAAACAATATCTGCTTATACATTTGCTCCCAGTGCCATTTGCGGTCCATTGCATTCGGATGGTTGGTTATCCTTTGCTTCGTAAATCATTTTTTAGCCATCATTTTTTTATTTTTGGATTATTTGACAGTATTACTTCTCATGTTAGTAGTGTGGTTCATTTATTTGCTAAACCCAGCTTGTTTTCTTTTGTATCTTATTCAAGTTTTGATTTATGTATGTAACATTGAATGGAAATATGTTTTCTTATATACTGCAGTCTAGTTGTGGATCTGGAGGTAAGATAGATAGTAATCCTATCAAGATTTGTCGGTACCTTTGAGAAGCTTAGAAATTACTTAATTACATCCATTCCTTAATAGATATGTTGAATGGAAAAGGAAGAAGTTGGCATCTCTAAATGCCCTTTCCTGGAAGTGGTGTATCCACTTCAGGAAGTGAGATTTTAGCTCCTCTGGTAGACAACCTTCTAGATGCTAGTGCTCAAATTTTCAAGCCTTCAATGGTTTTGAGTATAACACCATCATCAACTGAGGTATGGCAGAGTAGAAGTCAGTTTGATCCTAGAAGCAGAGTAGAAGCACCCACACCCTATTTTCCCACCATAGAAGCAGAGTAGAATTCAGTTTAATCCTAGAATTTCAAGTAATAGTACTGTAAATCAGGGTTTATAAAAGTCTTCATTATTGTCTGATCAACAGTTTAATGGTCCTAAATTTCAAGTAATATTTTTTCATTCATTATAATTGCTATGTTGCAACTTCATTGGAATAACTCATATAAAATTTTAATATAATTATATCCAATTTTTTGTATTTTAAAAAATATTAAAATATTAAAATTAATTAATTTTTACATTTAATGAAGGAAATAGCTATGAATATCTATAATTAAATAGCTACAAAATTGTGACGGAACATTTACCGTTGCCATTTAGCAATAAAAGGAGATAAAATTCCATAACAATTTAGATACAGAATTAGAGGCGGAAAATAGTCCCATCGCTGTTTAGCTACAGATTTAGCGATGGAAACAATTTCGTAGCTAAATCTGTTGCAATAATTTTAGCTTCAAATGATTTTGTGATGGAATTTTACCATCATGATTTTCGTCGCCATAATAAATAGCGACGGTAAATTCTATTTTAGTGACAGTAAAATTCCGTAACGATTCTGTTTAATTTTTGTAGTGGCATTACAAACATAATCTTTTCCGAACTTTAATTTTGGTAAACCATTAATAAGATTTTTCTTTGAAAGTTTTAAAATGAAATGTATGCTAGCATGACCTAGTCTATGATGCTATAACTAACTATCATGATGATATGAAATCAAACACTTTTCATTAATGTCATTCAAATTGACTAAATAAACGTTATCATGTCTTTTACTAATAAATAGCATGTTATTATCATGCACACATCTTGAACTTCATAATAAATATAATCCAAAATAACTATTTCACCTTTATCACACAATTGACTCACACTTAGGAGGTTGAATTTCAATCCTTTAACTAACGAGACATCCTCAATGTAAAGTGTTGATCTAACATCTCCTTTTCTAATAATCTTTGCTTTTCTTTTGTATCCAAAGTTCACATTGCTATTTGCTTTCATCATTATTCTGGTGAGCTTGCTTTTATCACTAGTCAAATCCTCAAATAAGCACTATCCATGTACCATTTCTTACTATCGTCCTTGTTTGTTAAGCAATCCTGCAATTAGCTAGCTATTTTTAAGTACCTAACGTGTATTCAGTCCTTTCATATTAGCATTAGTTTGAGTTCCCTTAGGCACCCAAATCTTTTTACCTTTCCAACCGCCTTTCTTAAAACTATAAAAAATAAGAATAATATCCATAATAATTACAATGAAAACACCTTATGTTCATATTAAAAGCATATGTTCTTTCTGGAAAATATTATCTTATTCTCGAATTTAAAACATGTGAATCATAACAAAGTTGTTTTCCTTTAAGAACGTCCAATCTTAATCTAAAACTTCTTCTTCATTATTTAGATTTTTAAAATCCTTTTTCAAAATGTTGTTATTCGAAATTAACTTACTAATTTCAAATTCTATTTTTTCTTTTTCAATCCTCAAAGTAGAATTTTCATTTTGAATAGATTTTGATCTCTTTTCAAAATTGAATACTTTTTACCCAATTTTGAAAACTCAAAAAATAATTCTTCAAAATATTTTTCAAGTTCATGATAAGATAAGGATGAATAAGTTACCTCCTATTGACCATCTTCAATTTCACTTTCACTATTACTTTTTACTATAAAACATATGTTTGTTACTTCTTCTTTTAATTTAGATTTTGAACTCGAATCATCACTATCACTCGACATAGCCACCATAGCTTTTTTCTTCTTTGAGTCTTTCTTTTTCAATTTTGGATATTTTAGCTTGATATTTTATGACTCATTGTATTCATACCATACTACTTTATGTTGTTCTTTTTTAGCGTATTGCTTTTCTTTTGGCTAAACCTTCTTTTTGCTTCTTCTCAAAAGTTTATCACCTTTCTTAAAATATTTTTTAAATCTTCATGCAAGCATGACAATATCATCTTCATCATCACTTAACTTTTCATCATTTAATAAAGCTTTAAGTGCAATGAACTTTTTCTTTTTTATCTTCATTATTTTCCATATTCTTATCAAGAATAATTTAATGCATTAGTAATGAGCCAATAGGTTTATCATAGGTGAACTTAGTGAAATCTTTTACCTCATACAAAGCAGTCACCTTTGATTCATGCTTCTCAGATAATGAAATAAGAATCTTCTTTACTTGTTCTTCTTCTGAAACGTCTTTTCCAAGGTTCTTTAACTTGTTCATTATGTTTGTAAATCTAATGCTCATTTGTGTTACATTTTCATCAAGCTGCATATGCATTAAGCTGCATAGAAAATATTTCATAGTCATGCAATAAAATGTTAATCTTTGACTCCTTAACTTGATTTGATCCTTCATAAGTAACCTCAAATTTCTTCCAAATCTGTTATCTTATAGTACAAGTAGAAACACGGTTATATTCATTTATATCAAGAGCATAATGCAAGATATTTAAAAGCTTTAGAATTAGCTTGGATAAGTTTCCAATCTACATCAATATAATTGCTTTCATCCAATTCGGTAAGTAGTGTTGCACCAAACAAGATGCTTTTTCAACATTCAATGTCAACCGATTGAATAAAGTTTCTCATTCTATTCTTCTAATATGAGTAGTTTATTTCATTGAATAAAGGAGATCTTGTTGTAATGACCTTCAACATTTGGAGCAAGAACCATATTGCTACTTGAATTAGTTGTCATTTAATCTCTCATAGGCTGTTAAACTTGTAAAATGGAGATAAGCTCTAATACCAAATGTTAATCCTAAAGCAGTGATTAAAAGGGGGTGAATTGACAAAGTATAAAAATTAGTAAACTATTTTTAAAAATAGGATACTAATTTAAGGTTCAATATTTTATTAAACTAAAATCAATTTATAAATATTTTGTGAAAATAAATTGATTTTGAAAAACTCCCTTTAAAAAAATAAAAGATAGATTTAAAATAAAATTTTTTATGGAAGCCTTAAAAATAAGTTAAAATAGAATTAGTAGGCTAACTATAGAATGAAAAGAGAAAGAAATAGTGGATAAATGAAGTATAATGGTTCGGCCTCAATGCATACATCCATTCTCTCAAAACCTATGTCTTGAGGTTCCATTGAAAAGTAAGCTTTCAAAGGTTAACTCGAAACCTTTACAACAATAGGTTTCAAGGCTAACTAACAACCTTTTCAAGTTTTTAGCAAGCTAAACTTTTAACCTCAAGTTTTCAATAGGGTCACTTGTAATCTCTTTAAGTTTTTACATAAGGCTAACTTAATAGCCTTTTCTAATAATTAAAGATAATTAAGTATATAATTCTCACACTTTTTACAAAATCTTATGAAAAGGTTGAAAATGAATATTCAGAATGAAGGTCTCTTTGAAAACACTTTAAAAGACGTATATGAATTAAATCTTATTCTTCTTATTCATGTTTTTAGACTCCAAAAGCTCATGTATTTATACTAAAAAATATTGTTATTATATTCCAAATACATTGAGTCTAAAAATGTAAATTAATCAAATCCAATCTAAAAACAACTTTTATTATGTGAAATTAGCAAGCTAATTTATATGACAGATAGATTTTGTTACTAAATTTGATTTTTGAAAACTTACCATTTTTAGAATATTCGAAAAATATTTCATTAAAAGATGAAATATGATATTTTGAAAGATGTCAGATTTGAGCTTCATAAGGAATATATTTCTCAAAGTTTTCTTAATAAAAATCTAAGAAAATTCCTTACTAATCGTCCTTCTAAAATATCCTCCTTAAATTGCTCCATGAATCACATAGAAATCATTCCAAGATGAGAGCATAACATTTAAATTTCCTTTAATCAATCTGATTGCTTCCTTTCATGTAAATAATTAATATATTTAATTTTTGAAAAAATCAAATAATTAAATCTGTGATAAAAAATTTGGAAATAATTAAAGTTAAAAAAATACTAAGAGATAAGATATAAATTATTCTAAAATTGAAATGATCACAATAAATCACTTAAATAACTTCTAAAAATAATAGGTCAACTTATCCAATTACTATCGTCAAGATATTGACCAAACTATCTATTAACAAACAAACAATCACATGAATAACATAAAATGTGATTTAGTAAAAAATCATTTATCCATATAAGATCAAAGTACCATGTGATGTATATCAAGGATAGAAATTATTTAATCCAAAGCATTAAAAAACTAATTTAACAGAAATCACTTGAATTAAATAAACATACTTAAAATAATCACTTTTTTGCATTTATTAAAATTGGAAAGTCAACACTTTTGTTGCTAGAAAATTCTTACACTGTTGAATGAAGTGAATGTAAAGAAATGATGAAACTAATTAAACAATTGATAAACTAAAAGAAGAAAGCTAATTGTAATGATTAATCTTTATTAGTTTTGAATTTGCTTAGTTAATTGAAGATTTTTTTATTTTAGTTGATGATGTCTTCATAGTAGCTACTCTTCACTATTTATAGAAATTACTATTTAAAAGTTCTTATTTCGTATGTACTTGTTTCTTAAGAAATATTCACCTATTGACTTGCTTATTATCCTCCACTTTTGCCACTAATAAAATTATTGGGTACTTGATAATCACATAACTTAACCTTTAAGTATTTATATGCCTACTCTTAATTAGTTAGCAGTCAAATTTAAGTAGTATATTTGATTCTACACTTCCTATTTTAATTGACAATTATTAACCATAACCATTGAAAAGTTAAGAATTATAGCATGAGTGGTATTCTTCTAAACTCATGTGAACTACTCAACTATATATTTTGCTTCCATTTTCAGTCGGTATCATCTTCTTATAACTTTCAAAAAATTAGCTTGAGCATTTAATAATCATAGCAAAAATAATATTTTGGTTTTATTATCTTAAAATTGACTTATAATAAAATAATGTGAATAAATATGCTTAGGAACTAGGAAAGTTTAGGATTTATCAAAGAATAAGAAGTTAAAGTTTGACAAATACTTTGAATGTTTGAAAATGATTATGATTTTGAATATCTTGATTTAGTTGTATGAACATAAAATGAAATTGATTTCATGACATAGTGAAAATGAATTAAATGAAATTCCTATGATTTTTTTACTATTGTATAAATCAATTTATTGAAAATATTATCATAATGTAAAGTTTCATTGAAATCTTCAAGAATAATGTCAGACCCCTCTCCAGATGCAACATGCTCCCATAGAATAATGAATAGTCTCCATCAAATGGAAACCATTGATTATCCTACAAGGGATGTAAATTTTTTTTATTTATAACATAACATATCACTGAAGTCATAAAAATACAGAGTTATATGTACACTTATTTACTGCCTTCTTACATTACTATAATTACACAACATGATATATAAACGAATATTATACTAATCCAAGTCCTTGCCATCAAAGGGAGTACTGTTGAATTAGTGCTATGGGATCCGTGTATATCTAGCCATCTGCTGACTTGTGTCCATCAAATGACAAACGCTGAGTATAAAACTCAATGGTGCTATAACATGAAGCATGGTAAATATAAATCAATCATATTTTTCATAATAGCTTTCATGACATCAATTAATTGTAGTATAAATTAATCTTAATCATAAGCATAGTTACTTCATAATACAACTAATCAAGAATAGTAATATTAAGTAACTCATACATATAGTTATTCTTCATAAACATAGCTGATCTATAAAATTATAAAACATTCATTAAAACTCTATAACAACTCATTTATCATGTTACATCATCACTTATATCCATTAAATCTGTAACCACTCACGTGTACGTGTGTGAAGTACAAGTTTCATAATATATATACTATATTATTTTCACATATGCCAATATCTTTCATCATCATTGTTTTCATTACATAATTAAATCATGTAAGTACTTTAAAGTGTCATATTCTAACTTATATTCATATCATTAGCAATTCGGAGTATATTAAACAATATAAATCACTATCTCCATCTATATATGCTTGTAAACATTCAGTATATAAATACTACCAATGAATAATATCATACTCTCAGTATAACATTGCTGTCTTACTATAAAATATTCCCATAATATAATCATATCAGATAATCATTGTGAAGTATCATACTTTATCTCTATTATGTATTCCTGCCATAAATAAGTCATAAAATAATAAAGAATACGACTTATCAGTTATATCTATAAATCATTGTAAATCATCAACTGTCAGTATATCACCATAATTCTTACGTGACATCATATTATCATCTCAGCAACATTAGAATACTATAATCATATAACATCATTTCATTAGCATGATCATTGATGCTCTTGAGCATAAGCTCTAAGAACTTTATATCATTTCCTTTGTGGCATAACTATGTCATGTGTATTAGCACTGTAAACATCTGTTTATCAATGTATATGTATCATTATATAGTATACTGTACTGTGCTTCATTACTCTTTGAACATCTCTATATAAGCACAATTGTGGCGCATTCATCATTCCATTCACTATACTTTCATGATAGATGAATGATGATGCATGTTTGAGAGAATGCATTCATGCTTTGCATTCTCCCTCTGATTTTCCTGTAATATTTCGTTTCTTTTCTGTATGATTGTGCACAATCTTAATTCGTAATTGGGTCCCTCTAGGTACCGATACTCAACTCTCGAAGGAGGCCAATATCATAAAACTATAGGGTTCTGTGAACCTCATCTCCCTGGGGAGATCCATTGTAACTATATGATTCCTTTAAGGAATCCATTAATAATTATATGACCTAGTACGTTTCTTTTTCTGATCATTATCTCACATTCACTCATTTTTCTCCTTCCTTATTCCTCCATGTCATACAATATATATGAATATGTGTATAGATGATTCATGACATGATATGTATGTATTATGATATGATGCTTTGATGAAAATATGTAAGCATCACGATAAAATATTATACATAATCCATCTCACACATTCTGTAACATTAAATATAATAAAGATCATTTCATAATATAAATTCATCAAAACCTTGCTCATTGACCCTGATTAATGGGTCAAGATATTATAATCCATCAATTATAAATCACTATTAACTATTAACTTCAAATCATGGTATATCATAGATAACATACCATATTTAATATTACTATAAACTATAGATATAGTAATTCATACATTACTATCTTATAACTATATATCATTATGCTATAATAACAATCTTTCATCATAAGCCACTATACATATTTTATATCTTTTAATCCTTTATAAAGAAAGAGCAAAAACATCATACAATATTTCTATCTCTTTGATCATTCATCCATTGAGCTCATTTGATAGATCATGATATCATAAAACATGATTTATATCCTTTAATAATTGTTCTCGATATATTAGCCATCATTCATCATTGTAACATAATAACATCATAAATAAAGAAGATAAGTATCATATAAATTCTCTATAGTAATGATACTTTAACTATTGACCTTATTGAATAGGCTGTGATATCATACAATGTAAACTATACTCTTTGGCAATCACCTTTAATTTAACATTGGTCATTCATGTTCATAGTGTAGTAAAATATCAAATAAAACATGTAACTACATGTTATTATCAAGGTAAGTTACTAACTTACCTGTTGATCCATTAAAAAGGAATCAGCTAATAAATAACACAAACTTGTTTGCACGAGTCCATGGTATCCATAATGAAATAATGCTACCTTGTCCCTTTAGTAATGCCTGTGGTAACATTATCATTCAAGTATTTAAGAATAAAATATATCACACTATTAAGGAACTTAGTCATATTAAGATATCATACTTTTATTTCAAAGAATGAATCATATCATATGTGAAAGTCATATGGATATTTATGCATTTCATTCCATGTTATGCTCATGTAGGTCAACTAAAGTCATTTATCCTCTTTCCATGTTTTTAGACATCATCTAGCATGCTCAATATTGTCACACCCGGCCCATACCCAGGTAGACATGCTCCCACGATACAAACAGTGACCCCTAGTTGGAGACCAATGCCTATACCGTCAGGGATACATCGTACAGACGTCGTATGGGGACACGTTCTAAGCCTAATGGTGGTTGTGCTGCAGAAACGCGTGACAAGCATACATAAACCCGGGATCCATCCCATACATACACTCAAACATAAGCACAATCATTAACAGGCAATCCCAAATCTCATATAATTAAAACCTGTTATACATACAGTGAGTGTATACAATCAAACCACCAAAAGCTATATAAATACAGTACTACTGCCATTCACACTATACATTAGCTACACAGACACCAAAAAGAGCTGGAGTTTACCGCTGAAGACCCGTACCAAGTCGAGATCGATCTGTCTCAGCTGACGACCTCTATTCCTTCCCCGATGGCTCACCCGTGGGCTCCGAACCTACGTTCATCAAATGACAAACG
>CANYBF010510343.1:0-10682 GCA_948192965.1 Dalechampia spathulata
CTGCATTGAATGTAAGAGTTACTATCAAACTGTTGCTTCTAATCTCTAATCCTGTTTCTCTGTGTTTTGATGCAAAGATATTCTTTTGGTTTGTTGATTCAAAATAAAAATTTTAAATTTCTTCCGCTGCTCATTAACTACACAAACCAACAGGCACTTCCTTTGTAGCTCCTTGAATCTTTCCCATGTTTCATATAGAGATTCACTATCCACCTGCTGGAAGTTGGTGATCTCCTTAATAATCTTTGTAGTCTTTGCCAAGGGGAAGTATTTAGCTAAAAATGCTTGCACAAGTTGGTCCTAGGTTGTAATTGACCTTGGGGTCAATGAATTCAGCCAAATCTTTGCTTTGTCCCTCAGCATAAATAGGAATAGCCTTAGCCTTATAACATCCTTTATCACCCCATTGTACCTGAAAGTATCATAAATCTCCAGAAAATTTAAGATGTGAGCATTAGGATCCTCATTTTGTAAACCAAAAAACTGTACCAAAGACTGCAACATCTGCAGTAGAGCTAGCTTGATTTTAAAATTGTTAGCTGCAACTGCTGGCCTCATGATGCTTTGTTGGTTAGCATAAAAGCCCGGTTTGACCACATCCATCAAAGTTCTTTGCTGTTCTGCCATTTCTGCTATGGTTTGCTACACAACTCTATCCTGAGCAATTTTTCGATTTTCCCTTTCAAGCCTTATTGGGTCTTCACAAGCTTCTATCAATGCTGATTGATAGTTCCTGGTTCTTCTGCTCATACACCTACATAACTCAGCAAACAAAAAACTTATAAAAACAAAAGTGCTTAAATCAAACTTTACTTTCTTTGTAGTGACGTTAAACACTTAAATCCTCGATAACGATGCTAAAAACTTGATCATATCTGAGATGACAGTAGTTTTATTCACTACTTCACTGCAAGTATACAGATTATTATAGTAGATATCGATCCTACAAGGATTTAGTAATCTATCCAACACTACTTAGATTTCTGGTTTGGTTAAGCAAGAATAAAGGATTGGTATTTAGAAGTTGATAATTGCAAAGGCATATAAGTAAAAGGAAAAAATGGATTTGGAATTAAAAGGTAAAAAAATTGATGAGGAATATAGGACTTGAAATCATCATCACTAAGCTGGAATAACCATTGTGTTCTTATTGCTACCCAAGATATCCTATAGCATCAAAAACCCTCTCTAGAGGTGAAATCAACTAAATCTCACTCCAATCTTCAGAATTCCTTAGTCACAATCAGGGTCCTCCAATTAGGGAGACTATCTAGCAATTATATAAGGATTAGGGGCATGTAGATCTCTCTTACACAATATCCTAACCAGAATGGATAAGCTTTTCATAATTCAACTCTCGTTACAATCACAGAGCATAAGTAATCAATCAAAAAACTAACCTTTACAATTGAACCTTTCTCAATGAACAAGCATTCTATAATCCAACTCTCGTTGTAATCATAATGCAGAGGTTTGTTTCCAAAATCAAACTTTAGAATTAAACATCCAAAGCAATGTTAACAAGCATAAACACAACAGTTATCCCACAAGGGATTTAGAAATCAAATCCTATATTAAGGTATCTAGCCACTCATGGCTTACAGCAAGAATACAAGAGAAATGAAGAATACCAAGAACAGAAGGAAAACCTAGACAATAGACTACCCATAATCCCATATCTCTCCTTCTTCTTCTGGTGAATGGTCTTCTCCTTTTAATCTTGAGTGCAGATCACCTTTGCCCCAGCTTGGATTTTTGTCCATTTCTTTACCCATCACTTATTTATGAAGTGGACTCCATTGCCCATTAATGCACTTAAAGAGTTTTTTGTTTTCTTTCTTCACATGGAGTCAATTTCTTCCCCTTATCTTCTATCAAGTCATCTGCCTCTAACCTAGTAATTTCGGGTCCACGATCGTTGAGTTGAAGTTCACAATCATGGATTGCTCCAGTAGCTCTTTTCCTTGAGTTCGACCTTGATTCCATGATCATGGAGTTGAAGTCCACGATCATGGAAAAATCTAGTAGGTTCCTTCCATCTCGGCTCCCCTTCCACGATCATGGAGTTGAGGTCCACGATCGTGGAGTTGAGGTCCATGATCATGGAGTTGCTCCTCTATGCACAAAACTTCTTGTTTCTTCTTATTCGCCTTCCTAAAGATACACACTTAACACACAAATGAAATTCCATTAAAAATTAAATAATCAAAGCAAAACATACTAAAATCAATGCATAAATACCACTTAAAAATCTAAAAACATAATGCATAATTACACACATCACTTATCTCGATATACGTACATTTAATAGATCGATCTATTTTTACACGATCCAACTTGTTTTTCATATTTGACTTATTCTACTATCAACTTATCATCATTTCTTAATTCTGATAAATATTTCTTATCATTAACATAATATTTATAATTTTCTATCTCAAAATATGCATTTTTCCATAATTCCATATCATCACTTAATTTATGATTGTATAAGGGGTAATTTCATCACCCGAATTATTAATACTATACACACTAAAAATGAGGATGTGATAGTATAAGTAAAAAAATTTTCTATTTTAATTAACTATGATGCGATAATTTCTTCTCAAAGGAATAATCTATAAGAAAACCTAACCCAATAATCAACACTTGGAAAAATTTAACATTCACATGATGAGCTTATGATATCAAAATGTTTAATTGAATTTAACATTAGAAAAAGAAAGACAACAATTACATTTTAGTAGCCTGCTTTCTCATTCCAATCGTTGCACCAACTTGATATTTCAGAAGAGAAAGAGAGTTGAAAGCTTAAATTGCAACCAGATTCAGAATTGATAAAAGGATCCATTTATTGTAAAAAGGAAATAATGAAGACAAAAATACCTCAAGACTTACATAAAGGCATATTTTCCATATACTATTAAAATTAAACAAATCAAATCTATGATTTAAGAATAATGAGATGGAATTATAAAGAAATATGTAACAATCATATTTAAACTTACAAGTACAATGTGAGATCATAAGAATAAAAAGGATAAAGATATGAGAAATTAAGGAAAATTTATAAAGAAGATATATTGGAGAGAAATTGGTAAAAGTAAAAAGAAAATTTATAAATGTATTTTTACTTAAAATTAGGTAAATTTGAAAAAAAAAATTTTGATCTTAAATTTTTAAAAACATAAAATAAAAACTTGTATGTTTTGGTAATTAACCCTATAATTTTTCAGAACCTTTCTGAACTTCATGATAAGTTAAAGAAATTTAAATTATCTTTTATTAATCATTCTTACTTTAACTTTCATTATCATTTTTTTATCATGAAATAAATGTTTACTACTTAATTTTCCATGTCAATTCAAAACTTGAATCATGACTATGACTCTATGTAGTAATTCATAAATTTTTTTCTTTTTCAACTTTAGATAGTCCAGCTTGATGTGATGAAATTGATTATATTTATAGCACACCACATTATATTCAAATAAACTTGTAACGTATTGTATATATTTAGTAGCTAGATCATAGTGATTATATAGCAATCTTAGGAGTAATCTCAGTATATATTTATTTATTTCCTTTCTTAATAGCTCTTAGGATGTATATATATGTCCTACTCATGATCAGTCAATATACAGAAAACTATTTCTCATATTCTACATGGTATAAGAGCCTTTAAGGCTAAAAAAAAATTCTTGTTTTTCTCTGCCCTGTGAACAGTCCTAATTTCTTCTTCTCCTTCTGACATGTTTCTTCTACTTTTTGTTGGTCACCCCCATTGTATGACTAGATAATCTCACCACCCTCCTCCTCATAACCACCAAACTCCGATCGAAGGTTACCCAGCTTCCAGTGATTGGAATTGGTGCGTGTGAGTCTCACGCGTCGCTCCTATTTTCTACCTTCCTCTCACGCACCGGTGCATGTGCACGCGTGGATGGTCCTTTGTGACTCCGATTCTCTCTTGAAGCTCGATTTGGTGGATACACTCTTCTCTTCTTATTATTCCTCCATTTCATCTCACTTTTATGATCTTCAGTGCCTTGTCCCTCTCTTCTATTCAAGACTATGGCATCAAAAAAACTATAGTGACTGATATTATTCCAATTCCAAATAAATTCAGTGATATCAAAATCACTGAAAATAATTACTATAATTGGGAGAAGGCTATTTGCATGTATCTTCTCAGCATTCATTAAGACAAACACATGACTGATGACCCTCCTGTTATGACTAAGCTTGGTGATCCTACGACTGACTAGTATCTAGAATGGAAACTGGAGGATGCTCACCTCTTCTTACATATTCAGAATCGCATGTCTACTAAAGTAATAAGCTTGACCAATCACTGTGATACTGTTAAAGAGTTATTGGATTGTCTAGAGTTTTTGTATTCTGGGAAAGGAAATATCACTCGCACCTATGATGTGTGCAAAGCATTTTATCGTGCTGATAAACAACATAAGTCAGTCACTACTTATTTCATGGATTTTAAGAATACATATTAAGAACTCAAGACTCTAATGATGTTTAGTCCAGATGTTAAGTTTCAACACACTAATATTGAGAAAATGGCTATTATAAGTTTTTTGGCTAGATTACCATATGAATTTGACACTGGCAGATCCCAAATTCTATTTGGTTTAGAGATTCCCTCTTTGCACGAGACATTTGCTCATGTTCTTCATATAGAAGGATCCTCCAACATGGTACAACCTTCTCATAATGCCTTGATTGGTCAAACTAGTATTTTAAGGTCTCCTATTGGGTGCTTAGTACATAAAAATGTGCCCAATTCTCGTACCAAATCAGAGGTCACCTGTTACTACTGCCATGAAGTTGGACATACTAAACATTTTTACCGTAAATTAAAAAATCGCTCAGCTTAAACTCCATTAGTCAATATTGATTCTTCCAATTCTATTAAGGATTCTATCTTAATTTTTGGAGCTAACTTTGCCAAATTTGTCCACTACCAATAGGCCATGAAGCATTCATCTACACCTGTCCCTCCTATCATTGAGTCAGGTAACCAAAACATATGTCTTCTATCCACCTTAACTAAATGGGTTATTGACTCTGGTGCTATAGATCACATGACCGGTAAACCCACTCTTTTTTCTTCTTTTCAAAAACACTATTTCTCTCTTGTTACATTAGCTGATGGCACTACCTCTATTGTTCATGGTTCCAACAGTGTTTACCTCAATCTAAATTTATCTTTATCTTTTATTCTTAGTTTACCAAATCTCTCCTTTAATCTCATCTCTGTGAGTAAATTGACCCGTGATATAAATTGTTGTGTCTCATTTTTCCCTGGTTATTGCTTGTTTCAGGATCTTACGATGAAGAGGATTAATGGTAAAGGACATGAGTCTGCTGGCCTATATGTATTTGACAGTCCCCTCTCTCACACTTTGGCTTACTCATAAATCACCGATCCCTTTAAGACTCATTGTTGATTAGGTCACCCATCTTTATCTAGTTTAAAATTATTATACTCGTAATTGAATGATCTTTCTACTTTAAATTATGAGTCATGTCAATTCACCAAGCATCATCGTAGTCCGCTTGGTCCTAGAGTTAATAAACAAGCTTATGCTCTCTTTGAGTTAATTCATTATGATGTCTGGGGGCCTTATCTTGTGTCATCCCCAACCAGTTTTAAATATTTTATTACTTTTATAGATGATTATTCTTGTGTAACCTGGCTATATTTAATGAAAAATCATTTTGAAATTTTTACCCATTTCTCTGCCTTTTGCACTGAAGTACATACTCAATTTAATGTGTCTGTTCAATGCCTGTGTAGTGATAATGCTAAAGAATATTTATCAGACCCATTTCGCTCTTTCATGCTTTGAAATGGCATCATTCATCAAACCTCATGCGTTGACACCCCTACTCAAAATGGTATTACCGAGCGAAAAAATTGACATCTTTTAGAAACAGCTCATGCCATCTTATTTCAAATGCAGGTCCCTAAATCTTTTTAGGCTGACACTATCTCTACGGCATGTTTTCTCATTAACTGAATGCCCTCATCTATTTTACAAGGTAACATTCCCTTTTCTGTCTTGTTTTCTATAACTCCTATGTTTCCTGTTGCTCCTAAAATATTCAGGTGTACATGTTTTGTTCATGATGTTCATCCCCAGCTCACTAAATTAGCTCCTAAATCCTTAAAGTGTGTCTATCTGGGTTATTCTCGAGTACAAAAAGGGTATCATTGTTATTCTCCTGACCTTCATAGGTACTTAGTCTCTACTGATGTTATCTTCTAGGAGTCTCAACCTTTCTTCACTTTTTCTATATCCCAGTCCAGTCCTACCGAGGATGATGGATTCCTACAGTATCAAGTTATTTCTCATATATCCCCCCCCAACCCTTGGACATATCTCCATCATCCTCTGATATACCTATACCACCTCTACTTCCCCCTAAACCTTATTTTGGAGAAAAGTATGTTAGGTGGATATGATCTGCTGACTCTTGCCCTGAACCAGCTTCGACGTCTGTGGATCCTGTTCCATTAGATTTAGATGTCCCTATTGCTCTTTGGAAAGGTAAACGTACCTATACTCATCCTATTTCTTCCTTTGTTTCTTATAATTCTTTATCGTCATCTGCTTATTCCTTTATTGCCACCCTTGATTCTATCACTATTCCCAAAACTGTTCATGCTGCTTTATCTAATCTTGATTGGTGACAGGTAATGATAGATGAAATGAATGCTTTGGATGATAATGGTACATGGACTTTAGTACACTTACCTATAAGAAAATGGTTCATTGGTTATAAGTGGGTTTTCACGGTCAAGGTTAACCCTCATGGTTCTGTTTCTCCTTTGAAAGCCCGCCTTGTTGCTATGGGCTATGCTCAGACTTATGGCATGGATTATTTTGATACCTTCTCCTCTATTGCCAAAATGATAATAATTTGCTTATTTATCTCTCTGGCTGCCATACATGATTGGCCTCTCCATCAACTTGACATTAAAAATGCCTTTTTACATGGTGATCTTCACGAGGAAGTCTACATGGAGAAACTACTAGGGTTTGTTGCTCAGGAGGAGAATGGCAAGTTATGTAGACTTCTCAAATCTTTGTATGGCTTAAAACAGAGTCCACAAGCATGGTATGGCAATTTTAGTGAAGTCCTTCAACAGTTTGGACTGGTGAAAAGTTCTTCTGATCACTCTGTTTTCTATAAGCGATCTACATTTGACATAGTTTTACTGGTTATTTATGTTGATGATATTATCATCATTGGTAATGATCAAACCAGTATCAATTCTCTTAAGGCCTTTCTACACACTCGATTTCAAACTAAATATTTGGGGTTATTAAAGTATTTCTTAGGAATTGAAGTGGCTAGGAGTAAATTAGGAATCTTCCTATCTCAGAGGAAATATGTTCTTGATCTTCTCACTGAAACAGGGAAGATAGGTGCTAAACCGTCTATCTCACCAATGGCTCCGAATCTACAACTCACTAAAGATGATGGCGAGCCATTTTTAGATCCAGAAAAATATAGACGGTTAGTTAGGAAATTGAATTATCTCACTCTTACTCGACTTGACATCGCCTATTCTGTCAGTATGGTTAGTCATTTTATGTCTTCACCAACAACTAGCCACTGGACAGCTCTTGATCAAATCTTGTATTACTTGAAAGGTGCCCTTGGCTATGGTAATCTTTACAAGAATCATGGACATTTGAATATTGAGTGTTTCTCAGATGTAGACTGGGCAAGTTCAAAAGTTGATAAACGATCCACAACTGGGTTTTATGTCATTCTAGGAGGAATCTTGGTCTCATAGAAGAGCAAGAAATAGAATGTGGTATCAAGATCAAGCGCAAAACCAGAATATAAGGCAATGGCACAAACAGTGTGTGAAGTTATATAGATTCATCAATTTCTAGAAGAACTTGGATTTCAAATCACTACACCAGTATAATTATGGTGCGATAACAAAGTAGCTCTTCATATAGCCTCCAATCCAGTGTTTCATGAATGAACTAAGTATATTGAGATTGATTGTCACTTTGTACGAGAGAAACTTCAACAAAATCTCATCATTACTGGGTTTGTGAAAACTGGCGATCAACTGGGCGATATTTTCACCAAAGCACTCCATGGAACTTGAATTTATTATATTTGTAACAAGTTGGGCATGATTAATATCTACACTCCAACTTGAAGGGGAGTGTAACGTATTATATATATTTAATAGCTAGATCATAGTGATTATATAGCAATCTTATGAGTAATCTCAGTATATATTTATTTGTTTCCTTTCTTAATAGCTCTTAGGATGTATATATATGTCCTACTCATGATCAGTCCATATACAGAAAACTATTTCTCATATTCTACAAAACCCAAAGAAAATTTTAAAGCATTACACTTTTCTTTTAGTTTTGAGAGGTTTGAATTTAAGAGTCATTAAGAAATGAATTAATCAATAAATAAAATGAGGTTTTGGTGCTCAGCTAGATGAGCTAGATGAGTATAGTTCCTTGGACTCATCACTAGTAAATTTCTTCATATTCTATAAGTCTCCCTTACTCTTATTCTTATCATCATTCTAATTATTGTCCTCTTTTAAATCATATTGCTCAATAAAGATCTCAACCATGATCAATTTAATAATTTCAACCATAATCTTTATAATTTCTTGAATAGCTTTCATAATAGCTTCAAGAATTAGCTCATTGACCTACATTAAAGTATTACTAGAACTATAATATAGGTTAACTACATTAATTTGCCTATCTTTCAATTCTTTTATCATCTTCTTCATTAAATAACTTTAGTTATTTCTTCTATTAGCTCTTTCATGAAATTAACTATTTTATTAAAAGCTTATTAAGTTATGATCTAATTACATATGCCTGTTCAAATTGACTTATTACTCTCCATTAAGATCTACACTTAAATACTTAGGATAAAAGTAAGCAACATTCCATAAGGTATGCTCTTTTACTTAGTAATCCCATTCTTTAATAAATCATCAAATAACATACATTTATTTTCTTTATCTTAATAATTGAAATTTCTCTATAATGTGAACTTTAATTTCACTTACATAATTGAAATTGAATGTAGGCAGACCATGCTTAAACCATTCAAGTATCATGTAATTTACAATATTATTGATCATAAGATCTACGGGTATATAAATGTTAATATATAGTAAACACTAAATAAAAGAGTCACAAATTGAATAATCATGAATCATGACACTTGAGAATGATTTGATAATGATTGAATTCCTACTAGAAATTAAAGTTACAAAATTATAAGATTCATAAATTTGAAATCTAACTTACTCTTACATGGGCTCCCCTTGTTACCTCTATACTAAATTATTATATTTCCTTATTACATCTAATTATGATTTAAACTAACATATATGATACATTAAATTAATTATGAATATCATTATAAATTTTAAAGGAAATTTTAAACACGGTGTGCAAAAAATTCATCCATTAAAAATAAAAGTAGAAAAAATAAACATCCATACAAAGCATAAAGATAAAGATGTCACAGCCATAACCTATGGACCATGAAAGCTTATAGCTTACAATCTAAGAAGAAATAAACATTCAAAAAAGTCAAGATTTAATCATAAATAGATTTATCATACTCAAAACCCAATATAGATTATATGATCCATTATTCAAAGTTCAAATTCAAAACTAAATTTTAAATAAAAAGGATTATGAAATCTCATTCAATATATGAATTTGTGATTAATTAAAATGTTAATCAAATTTTATGTTTGAAATTCAAAATTGAAATCATAAATGGAGATGATCCAAAATCATATTTAGAATTCAAATTTCAAATTGAATGAATCAAATTTGAACTCTAAATCAAAATTTAAGATGAACTCCTTAATCTAGATAATTTATCATACTTGATCTGATAGATATGCTATTGTAAAATGATTAATAAACTTCCTTACCTAACAAAAATCTATTAATCACTCTACAAGGAATAATGTGTACCTTCTTTTCAAATTTATGGAATTGATATGCAATATATTATGAACAATCTTATCATTATGTCCACTTAATTCATCCTTATTTCGTTGTAATTCATAATATTGTCATTTTTTCAAAGTATATAGTATTTATAGTTTTATAACATACAAAAGTAATTTCTACCTATAAATTATATTTTAAAAGTTGCATAAGTGGAGTTATTTATTAAGAGTATGTTATGTATCCATAACATATGTTCAAGCTATCGTATATAAGCATGATTTCTCTTATTTTTTTCTAGTGCTTTCTTGATTTTGGTGCCTTTTTGAATTGCTTGAACCTATATTCATCAAAAAATAAATGTTGAGTATAAAACTCAATAGGGCTTAAAAGTCATAGCATCAATAAGAAGGTAAATCTTAAACATATAACTTGCCATAATAAAAAATTCATGAGTGCATAATTAGTTATCATTTTCATGTGTTTATATCATAAGTATATCTGTGAGAGTAGTGCATCCCGGATGTGGGAGCGCTGTACGCTGTTCGGCGTGAGATGCCGTGGTGCTTGCTCTCGAAAGCATAGACCCCTGAGTTACTACAGGAACTAGACAGATCGCGTCGAGAAAATAACGTGGAGTCGCCACCCGGCTTATCTAGTCAACTCAATTGAGCAACTAAA
>CANYBF010510617.1:0-18233 GCA_948192965.1 Dalechampia spathulata
CTGTTTTGTTTTCTAAGTGATATATTAATATTTAAAGTATGATTAAATAATTAATATATTACTGTTGGATGATTATTTAATTTAATAAATAATTTATTCAATTAGAATTCAAAACATCTAAACCATATTTTTCAAATGCAAGCCCAATAACCATTTTTAAAAGGCAAAATTTGTTTGAATTTTAAAATTTGAAAGTTGAAATAAAATTATGAGAAGATTATTTATTTTGAATGGATGGATGGATAATTAGCATGATGGTGATTATGGACTTAGCCCAATGTGATTGAGCATATACATCATTTTATAAATTTTGGTAAATAGGGCTTGCGAGTCCTGTTTTTCCTTAAAATTTTTTTGTACTTCTCTTCTCATCTACTCTCCCTAAATGCAACTTGGGGTTTCTACTATAGAAATTTGTAATTAGGTTACATAGGATGTAAAAGATACAAAAAGGAGGCAAAAGGAGCAAAGGGATAAAGGTGTGACCAATAGTGGAACTCCAAGGCAAAATTTGTAATAGATTAGTATTATTTCAAATTTTTGGGGTTTGTAAAATCATGCATAACCTAGGTTTGACCATAGACTTAGAAGTCCATAATCATCATATTATAAATTATTATAATGATATATGTATGCGTTGCATGAGCATGCCATAGCATGCATGAGCCAGGACTATGCATGGTGCACCAATTGCACATACCCGCCTTAAATGTTTTTAATGACATAAAAGGAAATAAATCCCTCAAAGGAATATAAATCTAAGGCCTTCCATTTTCTAAGATAAGGGTAAAGAGCTTCTTGTCATTTAGGTTGTTGGGCATACTCAAGCCTATTTTACATGGGGTATATCCAAGTTTTAAAAAATGGGTTGAATTTAAATAAAATGTTTTATTTGTTAGGCATACCCAAGGTAAAATGTTTTATAGACCGATTTGGGGAATTATGTTATACGTGATAACATAAGTATCAAGATAAGTTGATAACCCAATGATTCAGTAGTCATATAGAGATATAATTGACATGGGAGATGTCTACCTATTGACATTAAATTCTAGTTTGTTGAACATACTCAAGATTGGGCTTAATAGTCATTGGACACTGACCTACTAAGGAGGGCAAAACGCGACCTTCTTGGATTAGTAGTTAAGGGCTATTAGTTCGTAATGAAATAGTGGGAGATAAAACTAATAAAAGACCTTATTATGTTTTTAAAATACATGATGTTTTTAATGACACATTATTTCTTCCTTTCTCTAGATTTTTCTAAAATGTCAAGAAAAGTTGATCTCCGTGGAATTCTCGAACATAAACTAAATGGATCTAACTACATAAACTAGATTCGCCAAATCAAAATAGTTTGAAAAGGCAAACAAATAGCCCATGTACTGGATCAGGCATATCCATGCACGCCTGTAGCTAACTCCTCTGAAGAAGTCAGAGATGCTTACAATAAGTTTAAGCAAGAGGATGAGATGACCAGCAGCATTATGCTAGGAGCTATAGAGAATGATCTCCAGAAGCAATGCAAAACTATGAACTCTTATACTATGGCTACTTATCTCAAAATGCTTTTTAAGGAAAAAGCAAGGAATGAGAGATTTGAGCTCTCAAAGGCACTTTTTAGGGGCAAGATGGCAGAGGAGTCATCAGCAGTCCTTCATGGCATTAAGATGCATGGCTACATATAGAGGTTGGAGGGTCTTGGTTTTGGACTGAAACAAGAGCTAGCAATTGACCTTATTTTATAGTCCCTACTTGATAGTTATGTATAGTTTATGCTTGACTATCAAATGAATAAAGGAGAAACTACTATTACTGAGCTTATCAATTTGTTGAAGTATGCTCAGGAAGCCAATAAGAAGAGTGCTAAAGTAGCATTGGTAGTTAGTTCTTCTAGGCCTGCCAAGAAGAAGGGCACAACTAAGAAGAAGGGGAAGAAGCCAGCCCTAAGGACCAAAGGTGGTGTGGGTAAGAAAGCTACAGAGAAACCCCCCAAGGGTATTTGCTTCCATTGCAATAAGGATGGGCATTGGAAGAGAAACTGCAAGGAGTACCTGAAGCTGGTAAAGAAGAATCGTTCTTCTTCTTTAGGTACATTTGTGATTGAGGTTAACTCTAATGCTGTTTCTAGTAACAAGAGTTGGGTATTAGATACTGGTTGTGCATCTCACATTTGTTATAATTTGTAGGGGTTAGTTAGCAGGAGGAGGCTAAGTAGGAATGATGCAGATATTAAGGTTGTTAATAGAGCATGAGTTGCTGCATTAGAAGTAGGAACCTATATCTTACACTTGGCTTTTGATTTAAAACTAGAACTCAATAATTATTATTTTGTTCTAAGCTTAAATAAGAACCTTATTTCAGTATCTTATCTTGTTGAACAAGGATTTAATTTTTCCATTAATAATAATGGTTATTCAATGTTTAAAGATGGTATGTTTTACTGTTCTACAAATGTTAAGAATGGAATTTATATACTAAATATTATAGACCTCATTTGCAATGTTCAAACTAAGAGAATCAAAGTTGATACTCTTAATCCACTTTTTCTATGGCACTGTCATCTAGGGCATATAAACAGCACTCACATGTCCAAGTTACTTAAACTAGGCAACTTAAGTTCATTTGACTTTGAATCTTATAAAACATGTGAATCTTATTTATTAGGCAAGATGATAAAATCATCTTTTAAAGGAAAATGTGAAAGAGCTAAAAGGGTGCTAGAACTCATACATTCAAATGTATGTGGTCCTATGTTTATACATGCTAGAGGTGGATACAGCTACTTCATTACATTCATAGATGACTATTCTAGATATGGATGTTTGTACTTAGTGAAGCATAAATATGAAGCTTTTGAGAAGTTTAAAGAATTCAGAAATGAAGTAGAGAAACAATGTAGTAACATTATCAAAACACTTTGTTTCGATCGAGGTGATGAATACCTAAGCTAAGAGTTTCTTGAACATCTCAGAGATAATGGGATTTTATCTCAATGGACACCTCCTTATACACCTCAACATAACAATGTATCTAAAAGGAGGAATTGAACTTTATTAGATATGGTTTGTTCCATTATGAGCCTTACAGAATTACCCAAATCATTTTGGGGTTATGCACTAGAGACTGCTGTGCATATTTTGAAGTACCATCAAAATCGGTTGAAGTTACACCATATGAACTGTGGTATAACAAGAAACCCATCTTATCTTATTTGAAGGTATGGGGTTGTCCTTCTTATGTTAAAAGGATAATGTTAGACAAGCTTGAGGCAAAGTCTGACAAATACTATTTTGTGGGATATCTTAGAGAAACCATAGGATATTACTTCTATCTTCCTTTGGAATAAAAAGTGATTGTTTGAAAGCATGCTATTTTCTTAGAGAAAGAATTTCTTCTAAAAGGAGATAGTGGGAGTAAGATTGATCTTGATGAAGTTCAATCACCACAAGATGAAGTAGATCAACCGATTGATCCTACTGATGAAGAGTCAAAACCTATGGAAACACAAGCTCCTAGACGCTTAACTAGAATAAGAACTATGCTAGAGAGGTATGGATTCCTTGGTCATGATAATAAGGAAGTCTTACTAGTTAAGAATGATGAGCCCACAAACTATGATGAAGTTTTGGAAAGTTTAGAATGTGACTTATGGTTGAAGGCCATGAAGTCTGAAATGGATTCCATGTTAGAGAACAAAGTATGGACTTTGGTTGATATACTTGAGGGGATAAAACCTATTGGGTGCAAGTGGGTCTTCAAGAAGAAGACAGACATGGAAGGTAATGTGGTTACTTATAAAGCTCGCTTGGTGGTAAAGGGTTATTGTCAGAAACAAGGAATTGATTATGATGAAACTTTCTCACCAATAGCTATGCTTAAATTTATAAGAATCTTACTTGTTATTACTACTCATTTTGATTATGAAATATGGTAAATGGATGTAAAAACAGCTTTCCTTAATGGAAATCTTCTTGAGGAAGTATACATGACACAACCTAATGGTTTTATATCTAAAGATAACAATAAAATATACAAACTTCAAAGATCCATTTATGGATTGAAGCAAGCATTAAGGAGCTAGAACATACATTTTGATGAAGCAGTTAAGGAATTTGGCTTCATTTAAAACATTGATGAACCAAGTGTTTACAAGAAGACTAGTGGGAGTGCAATTGCTTTCCTTATGTTATATGTAGATGACATATTACTCATAGGGAATGATGTCTCATTTTTGTAAAGTGTTAAGGTTTGGTTATCCAAATAATTCTCCATGAAAGACCTTAGAAAAGCTGCTTATAGTTTAGGTATAAGGATCTGTAGAGATAGATCAAGAAGGCTTGTAGGTCTTTCACAGTCTAATTACATAGACAAGGTGCTAAAGAGGTTTAGCATGGATCTTTCAAAGAAGGGTAATATACCCATGGTACATGGGAAATATCCTTACAAAGCATGGTGTCCTAAGATACAAGATGAGAAAAATCGCATGACTAGGATTCCATATGCATCAGAAATTGGATCCGTCATGTATGCTATGTTATGTACAAAACAAGATATGGCATTCTCCTTGAGTGTCACAAGCAGGTTCTAACTATGGAGAGGAACACTAGTCGACCGTGAAGAACTAAGGATGTGTTCTTAGTATTTGGAGAGGGGATTTGCAATTAACAGGGTATATAGATGCCAGTTTCCAATATGATAAAGATGATTGCAAATCTTAATCAGGTTATATGTTTGTGATGAATGATGGTGCAGTTATTTGGAAGAGTTCTAAACAAGAGACAACAACAGATTCCATGACAGAGGCAGAGTACATAGATGCATCAGATGCAGCAAAGAAAGCCGTGTGGATAAGAAAGTTCATTAATAAACTTTGTGTGGTTCCTTATAGTGCAAAAGCTATTCCTCTATTTTATGATAACAATAGAGCAATAGCCCAAGCAAAGAAGCCCAGATCTCACCAGAAGAGCAAACATGTACTCAGGAGATACCATTTGATTAGGGAGATCATTGGTAGAGGAGAAGTAAAGGTTAATAGAGTTCCTATAGAGAAGAACGTGATGGACCCTCTCATTAAGGCATTGACACAAAGCAAGCATGATAGGCATGTAACTTCTATGGGATTAAAGTTTATGTATGATTGGCTCTAGTACAAGTGGGAGTTTGTTAGTGTATGCTCTAAAGCATCATGTTTCATTGTAATTTGATATTAAACCATTTATCAATAAGAGGCATTATTTATTATTCAATTTACTCGATAAGTTATTAACTAAATAATGAATTTCAAGATATTGGAACAGTACAAAGGAATTCATAAAGTAGTTTATGAAATAAGATTCTTATTATATGCAAATGTTTAATATCTAAATTATTACTGATCAATGTATTAATAAGAATGGATATTATTAATGCGATTAAGATCAGCACATATTATACTTCGTTAAGGGATAATTCTCATTCATCATAATAAGAGTTATCTAAAGTGAACATGTGGATGAGTAGTGGAAGACTGACTCATTGGAGGTCTTACCAGTGAGATTTCATATGGATAATTGATCTATGTCTATGAAACATATCTCACTCATATCAGTAGTGTAAGTATCCTTAAGACTTGAGATAACAAGGTTATCTTAATTATGGATCTGTGAGCGCTGGTTTCTGCCGATCACCCAGAGCGAGGCTTGTGAAGCTCACGGACTGAGGACCATACTTGGAGTGAAAGTGTAGTCTCCCCGAGGAGCTACCTCGAGGAATGATATAGACTCAAAAGAGTCACCACTGGATGGTTCCGGATTGGTCCAACCTACCCATAGCATGAGTGCTAGTTAAACCCTTCAGAGATTGGGTTTGGGTGGTGGAGATCTAGTTCTATGAGTTTCCAAAATCAATTTTACCATTATAGTTGGAGTTAATTGTCCTAAGCAGGCATGCATACGAGCGTATATGTAAGCACATGTAGAATGGCATATAATGCCATATGGCATTTGGATGACATGTAACATGATGACATATTAAAATGACATGGCATATGTATGACATGACATAATAATTTATGGCATAGTAAAATGACATGGCATATGCATGATATAACATAATGATGTATGGGTGAATTGGCATTTGACATGGCATGTGACATGGCATACGACATGGTATGTGGTATGGTACATGCCATACGATGTGGCATGGTATAATGACATGTGATGTGGCATGGCATCATGGCATAATAGCATGTGAGATGACATGGTATATTGGCATATAGCATGGCAAATAACGCTTATTGGATTGTATGTTGACGTATTTGAGTTGTATTAGCATATGAGATAATCATGTTATGGCATGGCATATGCATGATATGGCATATGAGTGTGTGATGTGGCATGTGACATGGCATGTGGCATGATATGACATAAATATTTGAGCAAATATAAAACCATCCATGAAATAAAAGAATACTGAAATGCCGGTGAAAGGGATCGAGGAATTAGGGGATACACACGGGATATTGGGGATAAATTATTACAAAGCATGAATAATTCTATCTTATTATAAAAAATATCCTCGCATACATCATTTTGGGATGTTAAGTAACGTCCTCTCCTCCTCGGGTATTTTTTCCGCCTCGAGTAACACGAGCTAAAACATAGTAGGTTTTCTTCAATAATCTTGCTTCCAAACATGATTAAGAATCTAAGTAGTGCTAGTTGGTCTGTAAAATCCTAAGCTAATTGATTAATTAAATGCTTAATTAATTTAAGAGTGAATTTTGACAGAGTTTGGCTATTTTTGGCTAATTTCGGACTGATTTTTCATGAACTCAAGTGATATATTTATAGTGGAGGAGCTAGGGTTCAGAAAATGTAATTTTCAATGTAGGATTTGAAAATTTTAAAGCTATGTGTGCAGCATGTAGTGCTATATGCTATGCACATAGCATTTTGACCCATCATATGGAGCCTACTGCAGCCACATTGGGATGTGCACCCCATGCCAAAGAAGCATCATTTTATATTCTAAGATATTATGTAATATAATTCACATTAGATTTGGTCCCGAGAAGGCTCTCGACCAAACGTCTTTTTTAGCTATATGCGTAGCATATAGCTAAATATGCTACGTATATAGCATTTTACCCTTATGTGCGCTGCTTTGCACAGGCAAAACGGGATGTGATCCGTGTGTCAAACAAGCATCATTTGACATATTAAGATGTTATGCTATGAAAAGCATCCCGGATTTGATCCAGAAAGTAGGCCCCACCAAACATCTTTTTTTGCCAAATAGTGCTATATGCTAAGTGCATTCTGTTTATGCATTCTACCTTATATGGGCAAAATGCAACATGTTCTGCATGTCCATAACACTCAGGAGAAGTTAAAATGCATGTATGCAAATCGGGGTTGACTTCGGAGACTGATTCCGAGCCGAATCAACGGAAACCCAAGATTACATGCATAGGTGAAAAGTCAGGGTCAACAGTTTACCCCTGATCAAGACTATTTTAAGGTGACACAAATGTAAGTCATTAAAATGAGACTTGATCATAACATGACTTTTTATCGAAAGTAAGGGAGGTACCTGATCGATACTCGCATTGAGGTCTATTGCTCATGCTGAGGCTTACGGGGTGCTCGTGTTGAGGCTTGCAGGATGCTCACGTTGAGGCTTGTAAGGAGCTCGCGTTGAGGCTTGCAGAGAGCTCGTGTTGAGGCTTGCAACCTAATTCTGCCACTGGGAGCCCGATGCTCAGGCGAAAGGTGATCAATGCTAATCTGGTGCTCATGCTGAGGCTTAGAACCTAATTTTGCCACTAGGAGCCGATGCTTGGGCTAAATGATCAATGCTGATCAGAGGTCTTCTGCGAGACCGATGGCTTTACTGCAAGGCTTGAAATCATCTGTAATCAGCATTCAGATGCCTACTGCTAGGATTTAGGAACCAAAGGTTTAATTCTATGATCTTTGCTGGATCAAGTGGTCAACTATAGGACCTTGGTGACCGTCTATTGGGTTGATGCTCGTGCCATCAAATAAATGTTAAATATCTCTAAAGTAGCATTTAGGATCCTCTGATAGGTCTTTGACATTTTCTGGTTGATGGTTTTGACAAATAATAATCCCAATTCTGTCATCAAGAGCCCGATGTGCAGGCTATACTATCAAGGCTGATTGGCGGTCACTACTAGATGCCTACTGCTAGGGTTTAGGAATTAAAGGCTCGATTCTGTGATCTCTACTGGATCGGGTGGTTACTGCAGAACCAGAGGTGACCATCTGCTAGGTCAGGGTGATCAACTGTCAGATCAATTCTCGCACCATCCTATAAGTGTTTAATATCTCCAAAGTTTGTATTTGGGATCCTTTGTTGGAATGCAACACTGTTTGGTCAACGACTTGACCAAAAGTCAAAGGTTTAATTGATTCTGATCATCTGTTGGATCAATTTTTTTATCTGTGCTAGACATGGAAAAGCAATTTTTTAGTGAAATTGGTATTGAAATGGTCTAGGAAAAATACCTAAATTTTTGAGTATCAGTCTGCTGCATTCTGACTGATTTTCTGAATTTTTTAGCAGTTACGGGTCATGAAAATTAAGCCCGATAGAGCAAACAACCTCTAAAAATTTTGAAATTTTTACCAGAAGCCTAACTTTTCATTTGAACCTTCATGAGAGGGTGGTGTACATTAACAAATGCCCACAGAGGCTGGCGCACATTAGCAAAAATTGCTATGTGCGGTGCTCGTTCCATTATATATTGTGCGTATACCTTGAAAAATTTAAATTCCAAGGCCTTGGATCCAAAAATCAGTTTGTTTAGCTCCTCAAAACTGATTTTCTCTTAATTCCCAAACTGAAAACTTAGCATTTTTCTGAAAATGACCGGAATTAGGATGCAACCGACCCCCCGAGACCCAGAATTGATCCTGAGCTATGCTCTAATTGAGCACACAACTCGTGATGCTTACTTCGGGGCTCATTTTGATGATCCAATTGTAGAAACCTTTACCATAGACTCCCATCGGTCCCAAGCTACTCCCGAGAACGCGAGTTTTTCATGTTTTGGCTTGATTTTTCAATTTTTTTTTCAAAAGTTGAGTTTAGGCTTGTTTTGATGCGTTTAAGCCATTTTTGGACTTAAATTAGATGCTAGGTTAGTGCTAGGCTTAGGTATGCATGTGATTGTTGAGGCATTTTAATGAAAATTGGGTTTTTTGAAAACTGGTCTCGCTATGTGCGGTACATATAGCACTATATGCGCCACACATAGGCTCTGTGTGATGCACATAAGGTCTTATGCTACGCATAGCAGTGAAAGATAGGCCGAAACAAGCATTTTTGACTATTTTTTGAGGGATTATGCGTCTTTTTGATTCATAAGCATGAATAGGTTGATTTTAATGCTGATAGGAGGAACTCTGGACCTTTAAAATACTCTCTATATTCTATAATTCAGTTTAAAAGCTAACCTAAATTTTTTAATTTACAGAGGGATCGAATAGTCATCGGTACTGGCAACATCCGAGGAATCGATGAATGGTACTCCCAACTGCCTCGGAAGATACGTGTCAGAGTGGACCAGAGCTATTTCGGTCTGTACATCTCTTGTTTTACTGGTGCAGAAAAGAGATGTAATAGATTCATCATTACTGCGATGATCGAGCGGTGGATGGATTTCACTCATACTTTCCACTTGCCTATGGGTGAGATTGCTATCACCCCGAGTATTTTTATTGTAATTACTAGGCTGGAGTGTGCTGGGTTACCTGTTCAGTTTGATGCTAGACTGACATCATCACATTGGTTGTATGACACGATCTTTGACCTGCTAGGTGTGTCTCCCAGTGTGAGAGGTGGACATAGTATATCACATGATTGTCTCTGGGAGGCAGTGCTGGTAGAGATACTTGGCAGGACTATATCTGTAGGGCGATTAGACTGGGGCAGCATCGGTCTGGCCCATTTGATGCAGGGGTTAGACCTCTATAATAGACAGTCCATAGACCACTTTATTAGTTGTTGGTAGGTCATAGAGGTAAGCAAAATTCTGCTGATTCTAATACTGTAGTATTTGCCTGAGCCTTGCTGATTGTGCATGTTGACCTTGCAGATAATGGCGTATGAGTTTGGACTGCTACCAGAACTCAAGATCCCGCATGAAATACCACTTGGTTTTCTACGTATGCAAGCATGGAGTGTATCGCGTCGAAGACCCGGTTATACAATGGATGAGTTGAGAGAGTATCTCAACGACTTGACCTGGGACCAGGTAAGAAGAAAAAATTTAATTAACATTAAATTGTATTAAATTGGTTTGAGAAATACCTGACCAGGCGTCTGATCTCTTATCATTGTCGGAATAGGTGTGTCCTTATCCCTGGAACAATATGCTTCCATGGCCGAAATATTTGACTAGCTCAGTGTGCAAGGATGAGCATCATATGCTATTGGAAAGTCCCGAGGGTAGACTCTTGTACTTGGGAGAGTGCATGATTGACTAGTAACTAGAACCAGAGAGCCGTATGGAGCCTGATGCACCATCACAAGTGATGGTCTGGGCATCTTATACTGATACAGACCCAAAGGTGATTACTGGGCTGATTGGTATTCCTGGGTGAGAGCGTCTATCTAAGTCACCGATAGATTATCCCACCTTCATATAAATGAGGCTACTAGGGCCTGTGAAGCTTTCCACATGTAGAGGCCAGCATGACAAAGCTAGTGGGTTTGGAGTCAGACTTGATATTTTTCAGGACAGAGGCAGAGGTCGTGGTTCACTGGCCATTGGCAGTTCTCGAGGTAGCAGTGCCTTGAAAAGATCTCATAAAGGTCGATCTGGTACAACCCCACCAAGATCAATGTCTGAACCCCAGAGGTGCCCCCTAGATATGAGCGCCCAATAGACTTTGTGGAAGGTCAGCTGATGTGGCCGCAGAACTTTTTGATCTATACATATGATGAGACTGGTCGTCCATATGAGACATCCTTCCTAGTGCCAGCAAGGGATGAAATAGAGTTTTATCTGCCAAACACCACTCATGTGAGTACATGTGTTTTTGTATTCTTCTGGCTTTAGTGGCCTTACATGTGTTTGACTTGTGCAGGTACCTTGGGATGCCATGGTTGATGCCTCAAGACTTCTAATGGGGCTGCATTGTTACTATATGCTGAGTGTTCAGGTGAATATCTGTTATAAATATGAGTACATGGAAATGCATGGATGCATGACTTATTTGCCTATATGCTCATGTTTGCAGACAAGTAGGCACTTGGAACGAGAGGAGCGGGATCGCTATGCTTAGATGACAGAGCAGATGGGATGAAAGATTGCCCGGTTGACAGTGCGTCTGAAGCGATATAACATCAAGGTCCCCGATAGTCCTAGCCCTGATGAAGACTACTCCGGTGAAGATGATGCTTAGAGGAGCTATATCGTCAACCTTCTATATGCACGGTGTCAAAATTCTGTAGTTTCTGTATTAAAATAATAAGGTGGTATGTTACAGCCTATCATGTGGACCTAGTACACTAGGGTTGTGATGTACCAACTTTGAAAATAGCTAAAGACTTGAAGTTTGTATCTTTTTGATTTATTAATGGAATCCAAAGTTGCTTGCTACTATAAATATCTCATGCTTTATGTTTCATTGCCAAAACATAATTTCTTTATTCTTCTATGCAGGAACTAAATATACAATGACTCAGCAATCACTGTCTGCTTTTTATGCTCTCTCCCATCAGTAGGCCAATAACAAGTGAAACCAATTAGGCGAGATCAAACTCTAGTATTTAAAGACCTTCTAGCAAGTCTTGATCAATAGTGCTTTCCTACATGCTACCGTGCAATTCTAGAATCCAGTTACCCATGTTTCCGGTTCGGACATGTAGAGTTATGTCCGATGTATAAGGAATTTACTGTTATCCTTGGAGTTACTTGTAATATGACAGCAATGTTAATAGTACTTACGCCCATTGGAGATGCATTCCCATTTCTGATTAGAGCTTTTGACATCAGCCTAATTGAGACAAGGTCGCTTCTGACTATAGAGGGTTACACTAACCTTACTGCAATTTTTCGGCTGTGTAACCAAAATCTAAGGATACTTCCTCATGGTTGAGGATAGTTGGATTTGGATTGCTGGTACAATTCCTATTCTTCAATCCATCCGGTCATGGAGATTTGCTGATTGGACTTGTGATAGATTAGATGGTGCAGGGTTGGACTCCTTTTTTGATGATCGTAGCGGAAACGATCCTTGGACTGGACCGAGTGAAGAAGGGACAGTTTAGGTGCTTCAATGGTAGTCTACTTCTACTGTAGGTAAGAGTTCTAAGCCATCTTTGTAGGTTTTTAACTTAGAAAAATCTATGTTTTTGCCCTAATTTTTGCATGAGTTGCCCCCTTGTAGGTTTAGGCTATTGATTTTGCTTCAGACCTTAACTTTTACCTGAACTACCCCCTTGGGTTTTCAGCTTAGCAGGTTGTTCTAATTTTTACCTAAGTAGCCTTTTGTAAGGTTTTCAACTTAGCGAGATTTTTGTTTTTATTTTATTTTCAGGTTTGGCTTTAGAAGAAGCTAGGAATTTTAGCACCAACAGTGGGTGACTTACAGAGATACATACCTCATAGCCATATGTAGAGGGGCTATACCTTCATTGAGGTGAAAGTACTAGCATTCGACGGTTGGGTTGAGTGGATGGGAACCCGACCTGAGAGCGAGATCAGGTGGACTTGCCCTTGGTGACACATACAGCATGTGACTATGAGGACTTACATAGACTATATCCGACTATTAGGATTTAGGCGTTGTACACACTATAGTCCTGCTAGGATTTACCGTCCATATGGTTATCGGCAAACCATCCCCCAATTGACAGAGTTTGAGGGAGGATGATTAGTGCCTCGCTTCCTAGGGCACGTGGAGAGGACCTGACCCTGTTGTAGTATTATGCTAATGGAGATCCCAGGAGTTAGATCTGCTACAGATGAGGAGTATAAGCTGTGGGTGCTGCGCCATACTTGAATCCTATACGGTAAGAAGTTGTTAAGCAATAAAATTGCATGTAATAAAAAAATAGTGCTTTGTGTTTGAAATTTATATTACTTATGGCTAAGTTTATGAACAAGCGTTCCATTTGCATTAATAAGATTAAAACATTTACATGAAAAGTATTAAAATCAACACAGAGATTCTTCGATGTACATCAGACTTAACCCCTATCGTTGACTAGTCTCGCATGAGATTTTCTGTTCAACTATTTTAATGCTCTCCTTTTGCTTTTAAGAGCTCTAACTTTTGCATGAGTCGTTCGAGTGGATTTTTAACTCATCGAGCAAGTATTTTTCTTTAGTCCTAACTTTTACGTGAACCACTTATGTAGGTTTTCGGCTCACCAGACTTTTCATTTTATTTTGCTTTTCTTTTGCCCTTTGCTTTAGATAAAATACTTTTTCAGCCGGTCAAGGTTGACAGGCTTTGAGAATTCATTACCTTCCAAATCTGAAATGCGGACAGCGCCTTTGGATAGGATTTTATTGACTAGGAATGGGCCTTCCCAGTTAGGTATGAACTTTCCACGATGGTTGTGGATAGCTAGTCTGACTTGCTTCAAAACTAAATCACCTTCTTGTACGGTAATAGGCTTGACCTTTCTGTTGAATGCATTTGCCATGCACTTCTTGTAAAGCTGTAGATGATAAAGAGCCTTCAACCATTTTTCATCAATAGTAACCAACTGTTCATACTTGGCCCTTTTCCACTTAACTTCTAGTAACTGAGATTCTAGAATGACACAAAGTGATTTCAGCTCCACTTTGATTGGTAATACAGCTTCTGTTCCGTAGACCAGAGAGTAAGGGGTAGCACCCATGGGACTCCTTACAGTGGTTCTGTAACCCCATAAAGCGAATGGCAATTGCTCATGCCAATCTTTGTAAGTCGGCACTATCTTGGCCAAGATCTACTTGATTATCTTATTGGCCACTTCGACTACCCAGTTAGCTTGAGGGCAATATGGAGAGGATCTATTATGCTCGATCCCATATCTTTCTAGTAAGTCAACCACTTGGCCTTGGAACTGCACTTTATTATTAGACACCAAGTGATGTGGTATCTCATATCAGCATATGAGATTCATCTCTATAAACTTAGCAACCTGCTTTGCCCCCAGTTTACTGTGGGATTCAGCTTCTACCCACTTAGAGAAGTAGTCAACAGCCACTAGTATGTACCGATGCCCGTTGGATGCGTTAGGATGAATCTCACCCATGGTGTCAATTCCCCAAGCTGAGAATGCCCAAGGTGTTGTCAAATTCTATAATTCGACTGGTGGTAGGTGACTTAGATCTCCATGAATCTGGTATTCATGGCATCACCGTACAAACTGCATGCAGTCTATCTCCATAGTGAGCCAGAAATATCCTTGGTGTAGGATTTTCTTGTAAAGGGCGAATACATTCATGTGGGATCTGCATACACCAATGTGTACAGTCTGCATGACTGATTCAATTTCCTTCCCTGATATGCACCAAAGTTGTAGACCATCAACTGTTCTTCTGTAGAGAACACCCTGATGCCAGGTGAAGTTGGCTGCTAGTTTGTGCAAAGTTAGCTTATCAGTCTTGTTGGCTTCTTCCGGATAAGCAGCAGTTTTTAGAAAGTTCATAATATCTATATACCATGGGATCTCATTTGGCTGGTCTAGTGCCATAACCCATTCTCCCTCATAGCAAGGAATCCTCAACTGCTTAATGAATACAGGCTGAACTTGACTCTACGGTCGCTCATAAACTGAAGCCAGTGTGGATAAAGCATCGGACATCTGATTCTCTTCATGCGACATATGAATAAATTGGCATAAGCTGAAGTTACAAACTATGAGCTTCATGTATTCAGCATAAGGCTTGACCCTTTCTTCTTTAACACCCCACTCGATCGTGGATTAGTGAATGATAAGTATTGAATCACCAAATATCTGTTTATCTTGGGCACCGATCATTAGCAATGCTTCTAACCCAAAGAAACATGCTTCATACTCAGCCATGTTATTGGTGACTGGAAAGCTCAGCCGCTTTGAAAGCATAATGAGTTCACCTTCAGGAGTGATTAGCACAACTCCTATACCTGCACCTCTTCTATTGACTGCACCGTCAAAGTGCAACTATCATTTCTAGACATCAACTACCCCTAAGTGCTCATCTGGGAAGTCCAGCTCAAAAGTCTTAAAGTCATCCATCGGCCTGGATGCTAAGAATTTGGTAATCGCTTTGCCTTTGATCACCTTGGTTGTGATGTACTGCACATCAAACTCTGATAACAAGATCAGCCATCTTGAGAGTTTCCTTACCAGTGAAGGGGCTGCATACAAGTACTTCATAGGGTCAACCTTGGAGATTGCTTGAACTTGGTATGACTGGAAGTAGTGTCTAAGTTTCTTGGTGACCCAGACCATAGCCATGCATAGCTTCTCAATAGTGTTATACTTACATTCTATTGGTAACAGCTTCTTACTCAAGTAGTAGACAGCATGCTCAACTCCGGTGTCATTCTCCTGAGCCATCATAGCACCCACTGACTCCTCTTCTAAGGCTAGATAGAGTAGTAATGGTTTTCCCGATCGAGGTAGTTGCAGGATCAACGGGTTAGATAGTAGCATCGAAGGTACCAGTAACCTCCCTTTTAGACTCATCATAAGCTCTGATGATAGTCTTGCATGGCTTCAAGTCTAAAAGTTGAACCCTAAGCTTGGGCAGTACCTTGAGAGAGCAGACATTGATACCTGAACCGTCATCCACCATGACGTAAGGAGTGGAGAAGTTCATGATGTACACCCTAATGAAGAGTGCCTTGTTATGATAAATACATTCGGCTGGTAGATCTGTGTTAGAGAAGGTGATCATGCTGGATGGTAACTCCCGATTTACCAACTGACTCTTCATGCTATAGGTAGAGGCAGATGGAGAGATTTTCATGCTAGAGAGTGCTTTGACAACAACCCGTCGATGTTATTGAGAGGATAGTACCAAGTCCCAAATACTGATATTAGCTTGTGTCTTCTTTAACTACTTGATAACAATATTATCAAGCTGGGCAACTTGAACAGCTAGTTATAGAGTTGGAACATTGCTTGGACCAGCATCATCCTTCAGGGTTCTAGCCTTGATCGGCTTTTTAGGAGCTTCTGGTTTCTTCCTAAGATCTGGAGGGGTCACCTTACCATTACGAGTCATGTTGCAGACTCAAGAGGACATCTTGTTAGCACCTAACTCTTTCTACAACTTGGATGGTTGTGGTACTGGCTTAGCTGCCTTAGAAGTCTCAGCCGACTTGCCTTTCTTAGAAGCCTGATCTTGCGATGATTCAGACTTAGAGGCATCTTGAGTAACTATAAACTCATCCTTTGAACTGTCGTACCATATGTCAATGGCACCAATATCAAATCCACTGCCTGGTTGGAAGGTAATGGTAGGTAATTTAGCAACCTCCTCATTGCTGAGGGGAGAAAATGATTTAAGAACCAGGGATTCTAGTAACCCTAATTGGAGCATGTATGTGTGGTTGGCTTTATGATAATTAAGCAATGGGTTTATCTTGGTTGATGGCTTAGATTTCTTGGGGTCTTCGATTTCACCAAAGTCAATGAGGTTCTGATTGACCAGTCTAAGAGAGCGACAGTCATCAGTATTGTGGCCATGATGTTGGTGATAGTGGCAGTAAGTTTTGGTATCCACTGAGGCTGGGGGTGGTGCTTTGAAGTTTGGCTCAAGTGGTTTGATGAGTTTGGCTTTGAGGAGGTGCCCAAAAACCTTGGAAAGTGGCATTCTAAGATCTGAGAACCTCCAAGATGGGGTAGTGTTTTGGAGTATGATATAGTGAGGCTTCTGCTATGTTTGAGTGTATGTGGTGGTTTCCTTAAAGGTGTGGAATGTCTGATACTTCAGCTTATCCTGGTAGAGTGGCAGTGACCCCATAATAAGCTTGTTGATCATGTCAGACTTAGATGGTTTTTGTCTGACCAGTGCAGCTTTGTCCATCCACCTGCTAAAGTAATCCATGAAGGACTCATTGGTTTTCTACTTAACCATTTCTAAATCCATTAAAATTACATCAAATCGGGACTTGAACCCATACTATTTACAGAATGTAGTACAAAAAGGCTTCTATTCTGTCATGGTTGCCTTATTAAGACTGTGATACCAGGCTAGTGCTGGTCCCTTTAATGAGATGAAGAAGAGTCAGACTATCTGATCATCCAACAAGTCTGTAGTGCTCATCATCATGGTGTAGGTTTTCAAATGATTCTTTAGGTCCTCAACTTCGCTATACTTAGGAACATATGGGAGCTTAAACTTAGCAGGAAGCCCCTTAATAGGTCAGATCGGGAACTCATCAAAGTCCAGATCGGACCCCATGCCTTTGGTCTTCATGATAGACTATAGTTGTTCTATCTTCCTGCTCCAAAATAATTATCTTAGATTTTTGAACATCATGCATATGGAGTGAGATATCATCATCAGTCTCCATGTCATACAGGTTGACGCCTTTCCCCTTTTCCTTGATAGGAGCTGGTGGGGTGATAAAGTTACCATGACTGAGAGCCTCCTAGATCTACTGTTGTAGGAGGGTCTTGAAGTCATCATTCAGGAGCTTGGCCATAGATTGATCAATGAGCTTCTGAACTGTAGCAAGTGTGGCCTCATTTAGTGTCACGGCAAGAGGATCAGATGGTGATGTGACATTTTTGGCATGCTGAGAGTCTAACATGGTATGTATGATGCAGGGATTCTAGGGGTTAATAAAGATAAAGATATGATTGCAAGCATAATTAAATCCCTTAGTCTCTAAGGACTTAGTATAGAGTAAGAAGGGTATCGAACTCGGGGAGCTTTGGTATCATTTCAACATCCATTTATAAGGTTCATTGAATTCTAACAATTCTATGTCACGAATTGGATAGATTAGGATTATGGTTGTAAAAACAAGTATTGATTCTTAAAGATATAATTAGTTAAGTCAAATATGAATAATGTTAGAGCAAACCAATATAGAAATGACATTTTCATTTGTATTACATAGTATTCTCATGCCTATATAATATATATTCACATTATTTTCCATAAAACTCTCATTTTACAGATGCAAACATGAAATCATAAGAAACATATGTCATATTTAGCATTCTCAAGAAGTGGATTCCATCAATCCTTTAACTAGAGTGATTAACATGAATCTTCCATT
>CANYBF010510679.1:0-18832 GCA_948192965.1 Dalechampia spathulata
TCACAACACGGATATATAGACATGCACCAAAACCACCTAAAACACCAAACACATCATATCATGTCATCACAATCAGAAATATACATACACGTACAGGTACAAACATGCAAAACTTCTAGGGTACCAAGTGCGGGTGTAACATATAGACCCTGGATTTTCATGTACACAAGTGCTGCATCTTTAGATTTTCTTTGATACAGCTTGGCATAGGTCCTAACTATCAAACCTAAGTTGCATACATGCATTCTAGCCTCTCACGAATGCTTTGGACATATGAAGCATGTTACTTTTAGCTTATGAAGGGTGGAGCATGTTATGTGAGTTTCTTAATATATGGAGCATATAATGCTACTTGCTATACACATTCAGTTGAAAATGCATAAAGTGCTACATGCTCTGCACATTCAGTTAAAAATGTATAATATGCATGGTTTATTCTCATGCAAGAGTGATATATGTCATATGCCTTCATGTCATTTTGACATGTGAGGAATCCATTAAGTATAGGGCACATATCTTAAGGTGCATAAGGAGTAGAGTGCACTAAGCATCGATTTCTTGATGTGCAAAGCACATACTACTACATGCTACACACATCCCCTATCTTTGCACTACATGTTGCATATATCGTATTGAAATTTCCAAAATCCCACATTGCTAATCTATTTTTAGCAAATCCTACCCTTTTTTATAAATATAACTTAAGTATTTATGAGAAAAGGATTGAAATTTTGATAAATTATAGCCAAATTCTACCAAAATCATTTATCACTTAATTAAACATTAATTAAGCTCTTAATTAGGTTATTAATGACTAATTAACCCTACTTAAATCCCTAAATACATTTTAGAATCAAGATTAAGCATCATTAGCTTTGATAAATGTTAGAAAACTTCTTCCTTCTTCCTTTTTCTTCATTTCTTAATGGGTTTGCTTGATTTCTATTAATTAGCATTAATTAATGTATGTAACAATAGCATTCATAGCTTCATGATAGCTAGAATGATATGTAATAGTTCAACATTCATCTATCTTAGCATTTTAATTCATGTTTTTGCTTAAAAAATGATTTCATGCTTTTTGAATTATTATATGTGGCACACATCTACTTATATATGGCACACATCCACATATATGTTGCACATATAGCCCTTTCTTTTATTACATGCTATGCATTTTATGCTATATATTGCATACATAACATTCTGATTTTCATAGAAATAATGTTTTTTGCTTGAATTTGAATATTTCTTGATTTAATTTAAAGCCTTCAATAGCATTTATGATTTTACAATGATCAAAATAATATGAATTCATCAACATCATTGCAATTTGATTGATTTTGACTTCAAAATTAATTTTTAAGTTAAATACCACTTTTTAATTTGATCTAAGTTGCAATTGAGATAGTTGAGGCTGAATTAGATGTTGAATTTATTTTTAATTGATTTGACATAATATTAGAATCTTTCAATTTCAATTCTCATGATCAATTTATTAATTTTTACCTAAAAATCAATTTATTTTGCTTAATACTCAATTGAATATCATTTTAATTATATTTTGTTATCGCTTTGCATGATTAGATCAAATTCGGATGTTGACTTATTTTCAAGTGATGCTTAATGATGAAAATCTTTCAATTTGAGTTTATGATTGATTTTTGCTTAAAATTTTAATTTTGTTTGATTTTTCATTTGATTTTGATTTTCATTGCTATATGGATGATTACATGTGAATTGAGAGATAAATCGAGCCTAAATGACTTACTAAGTATGATTTTTGGAGCTTTCAATTATTCTTACGATATTTTCATGATTCAACTCATGTTAATTTCTTTTTTTCATGAATGTATCCAACGCATTTAGTGTACCTTGACCATTGATTTATGCTTGCTTTTAGCATTGAATTGGTCAATCATGTCCTCATATTTTCATTATTATCTAATATTGATTGTTTGTTTATGATTTTCGTTTATGCATTTTTTAACTCGTGCTGCCCTAGATCAACATTTCTTCCCCATGTGGAGTGGTAGAGATGTTGTCTAATGTCTTATTTTTGTATCATTGAAACTTTTATGTAATAGAATATGCCTCTATTTTATTCTCTATCACATATATGTTTTGTTATGTTCTGCATGTATTCCTCCTTATTCCATTTCAACAGGCCATTATTATTTATATATCTTTGTTGTGATGCTTTTCATTTTACTACCATGTTATATCTATTATACTTATTGTCGTATGCAATGTTGTGTGATATTATTCATGTCTATAAATGTTCATATGTCTGCTTAGGCCAATTAACTAATTAAAATGGTAAAATTGAAATTGAAACTCTAAAAGAATATATCTTCACCACCCAAACCCATCTTTGAAGGGTTTAATTTAACACTCTTATTATGTATCAGTTGAACAAAATTCTAAAACCATTCGGTGGTAACTCCATCTTGTAACCTCATATGGGTCCATATCATTGGTCGATGGAGTCCCTCAGGAAGATCAGTTTTTCATTTCAAGTAGGCCCCTGGTATTATTTATCGCAAGCATCACTCTGTATCGTGGCAAAAACTCCTCCTACAACTAAGTTTATTTTGATGATTACTCTAAAGTTAATGTCATAGAAAAATGGGACGTTAAAATAAAAGCTAAACATGGATTTGAAGAAGTTATTTCTAATGTATTTTGTATTCCTAATTTGAAAAGTAATTGATTAAGTATTGATCAATTGTAAGAGAAGGGTTATGTGATAATGATTTAAAAGGTTGCTTGTGAATAATACAACCCTTTAAAAGGATCAATTGTTATTGTCCATATGAGTTAAAATAGGTTATTCCTATTAAAGATTCAAGTTGCTCAATCATGTTTTTTGGTTGAATTAAAGAACCCTTCATGACTTTGGTATCTTCACTACAATCACTTAAATTTCAGAGGATTACAAATGTTGTAACAAAAAAATATGGTAATGGATCTTTCTTAAATTGTTATTCCATCTCAATTTTATGAAGAGTGTGTTGTTAGCAAACAACATCACTCTTAATTTCCATAAAAGAAATCATGTAGAGCAAATATTACATTAGAATTGGTTCATTTTGACATTTACAGGCTAATAAACCTAATTTCAAATGGAAGTAAAAAGTATTTAATTACTTTCATTGATGATTATACTAAGAAAACTTGGGTTTGCTTATTGCAAGAAAAATTAGAAGCTTTTAGTGCATTTAAAAGCTTTAAATCATATATTGAAAATGAGTTAGAGAAAGTTATTAAAACCCTTCTAACTAATCATGGTAGCGAATATTGTTCGAAAGAGTTTGAAGTTTATTACAATGAATAAGGCATTCAAAAAGAACTTATAATTGTCTACTCCCTACAATAAAATAGAGTATTAAAAAGGGAGAACAAAACAATCCTCAATATGGTAAGAAACCTATTAGCAAAACAAAGTGTTCCAAAAAGTTTTTGGCTTGAAGTAGTCAATTGGAGTATCCATGTGTTAAACAGAAGTCCTACATTCTTCATCAAAAAATATGACACCTAAAGAATCTTGGAGTTGACATAATCTAAATGTTGATCATTTTAAAATTTTTAGCTGCATAACTTATGCTCATGTTCTAAATCAAAAGAAGGAAAAAACTTGATAATAAAGGAGAGAAATGCATTTTTCTTAATATTAACGAACATTTAAAAGCTTACAAACTATTTAATCCTACCACCAAGAAAATTATTATTAATCATAACATAGTTTTTGATAAAGAAAATTTTTGGAAATGGGATAATAACAACACCAAACAATAAATAAAAGATGATTTTGATGGAAACATTAATCACCAGCTTATGGAGAATGCACAACTAATGAAAAGTGAACAACCAATTGATACCAAGTACCAAGTTATTGAACTTAATGATGATTAATAATATTATGAAGTTAAAAGAAGATCTACATGTATGGAGGACTATGAGGTATAAGGAATTAACAATGATGAAGATGTTTTTCACTCTTTTTGCACTATTTATAAATTGTAATCTTATAACTTTTGAAAAAGCTATAAAATAACCAAAATGGCAAAAGGCTATGGATGTTGAAATTAATGTTATTTAAAGGAACAAAACTTAGAAGTTGATGAAGTTTCTAAAAGGATAAAAAATCATTGACGTAAAATGGGTGTATAAAATAAAAATGAATAAGAATGGCAAGATTGACAAGCATAAAGAATAATTGGTTATTAAAGGCTACAACCAAGAGTTAAGTGTTTATTATAAAGAAGTTTTCACCCTTGCTGTAAGACATGTCACAATCATGTTGGTTATTACATTATCAGCTTAAAACTCATGACTTATCTTCTAGTTGGATGTAAAATTGACTTTCTTACATAGAGATCTAAAGGAGCAGGTATTTACTGGGCAACATCTTAAATATATTAAAATAGGAAATGAGACTAAAGTGTATAAGTTAAAAAAAGACACTTTATGGACTACAGCAAGCACCACATGCTTAGTAAAGTCACATTGAAGCATATTTTATGAAAGAAGAATTTTAAAAAATGTCTCAATAAACATATACTTTTTCATAAAATTATAGATGATGGAAAAATGTTTATTGTTTTATTATTGTTGATGATGATTTAATTTTTACCAAAAATGATAGAATTATGTGTGAAAAATTTTAAAAATTAATGATGATTAAGTTTGATATGTTTGATCTTAGTTTAATGCACTACTTTCTTGGCATGGAAGTGAAACAAACTACTACTGGAATTTTCATTTCACAAAAGAAATATGTACAATAAATTTTAGATAAGTTTTAAATGAAGAATTGTAATTTAGTGAGCACACTAATAAAAATGGGTCTCAAGCTTACAAAGAGTCATAATGGAAGAAAGGTGGGAACACTTTATACAAGCAGATTATAAGAATTTTGATGTATTTAATAACTAACAGACTTTATATAATGCATGTCATCAATTTTATCATTAGATACATATAACACCTAAAAGAGATGTATTTACTAATTGCTAAAAGAATTCTTAGGTACTTGACTTTGAAATTTATTATAAGAAAGGAGAAAAATCAAATTTTTACTTGGCTATTCATTTAGTGATTTTATAGAGGGATCACAATGATAGAAAAAACACATGGATTTGTATATGATAAGTTCTAGAGCTATTTCTTGATCATCTAAAAATCAAGAAATTATCACCTTATCAACTACTGAAGTTAAGTATGTAGTTGCAACTTCATGTGCTTGTCAAGCTATTTGGTTGAAAATAATTTTTGTTAAACTAAAGTTTAAGCAATAAGGAGTCATGACATTCTACCATGACAACAATTCAACAATAAAGTTGTCCAAGAATCTAGTTTTCTATGGGAAAAGCAAACATATAGATGTTCGATTTCACTTCTTGAAGGACCTTACAAAGAATGAGGTACTTGATTTTGTTTATTGTAAAAGTGAAGATCAATTCACAAACTTATTTATTGAGCCTCTAAAGGTGGTGTCATTTGTGAAACTGATAAAAGTTTATTGGTATATGCAGTTTTAAAACTTTAAACTAAACCAAGTGTTTGACAATATTAATTTAAGAAAGGAATTGTTAATACACGTGTTCTTTGAATTGATTTTTATTTTATTAACAATTATCCTAATCTTTAGAAATTTATTAATAGTAGACTATTTGTATCGAATAATCTATTCAGTTTCAATTTTATGTATTTATTTATTAGCTCTGCTCTATATAAAGAGTTGTTGTTGTTATTTTAATTAATCAAATTAATTAAAATATTACTTAATATTAATCAATTAATCAAATTATATTAATTATAATTTTTTTAATTTTTTATTAACTGATCTCATTTTAACATCCTATTAAAATTATATTGATTTTGACATGTTTGATGATATAATAATTTTATATCTTCAATTTAAAAAATTAAAAATTTCCTGCATTAATAGCTCAAATTATTGAAAAGAAAAGGTCTATTTTTGCTTTTACTTTTTTTTTAACTTCTTTATTTAATAAAATAATTAAACTATTTTATCCATATTAAAATAAAGGACTTTTCATATTACCTGTTAAGTAAATTTTTTAATGAATAAAAAAATAGTTAGATGATTTCAATTTTTTTTTTAAAATGATTATAATCAATTGCAAATTACCTAATTATCCCTTCTACGTAAACTTAACATGCATCCATGCTTCCTTCATATGTTTAATATAAAAAATAGATTAATAATAATAAAATCATTTCAATTTATATTCTAATTTTTATGGAATTAATAAGAAAATAATTTTATCTCATTTTACATATTAATCTTTATCAAATTGATAAAAAAATTTTATTTTCAATTTAAAACTATTTTTTATTTTAAAAAAATGTATAAATTTTGTTATAAATAGAATACTAATTATAGCTAGATTTAGATTAAATTAATAAAACTCATATGACTTTTCTGTTCTAAGTATGCATATACATATATACCAACTAATAAAAAAGAACAAAATTAAAAGTGTAATATTTTATTAATTTATTGAAATTACAAGTATTAATATTCATAAAATTATTACCTTGCATTAAAATAAATCATAATAAATATGTATAATTAAATCTCAATCAATAAAATATCAAGTATGTATATATAACAATTTATTATTATTATTATTATAAATACTATTGTATTTTTTCACTAGTTAACAATTTGGTTAGACATAATGTAATATAATTAATTAAGTAATATAATATAATAAATTTTTGATTACATTTCATTATATTAGATTGTTTGGTAAATAATATAATGTATCATAATTATTAATATAATAGATAAGTTTAAATGTATATTGTATGATTTGAATGAGATGTAATAAAAAATACATTATGTTTTAAATATATTCATTAATTTATTCTATAATATATTAATAATTACTTATGTATTTAATATTACATTAATATTATATAATCAAATAAAATAATTGAATATGTAATGTAATTATAATTATATTATAAAGCTAATTACATCAAACTAAATGAAACCTTAGACTTCTTAAAAAGTATTTATACTACTCATCTAGCCCACAAATATAAACTTATTTTTCTTTTTTTAATTATCTTAAATTATAGTTTAATTTCTTTTTTAATAAAATAGAAATATATTACATAATTTATAATTTATGAGATAATTTTAATTTCATTAATAATGAAGATTGAGAATATTAAATATTAATTAATAATTAAAAAAAGATTTGTTATTAAAAGAGAAGGAACAAAAATAGAATGATATGGACATTGAAAATATTATTATATGTTATTAGTTTTATATAAAATAAAATTTATTGCTTTTCTAAAATTGTAAACCATAACTTAATATATATAAATAGAAAAAGGAGGAGGGCAGTTTTACCTCTCAATGCCATTCCGTTCCGCTTCGTTCTTCCTCTGTGTGCTCATGTTATCAATTTATTATTATTCCTTTTTTTATTATTTATATTTATATATTTTCGCTCCTCTTTTAATTTTTAACTTCATGCATGATGGCGATTAGGGCACGATTTCATTATTAGGGAAAACCCCCAAAATCCCTCCCTCCCCTCTGTTTTCTCATGTCTACGATGTAATCTTCTACTGTTCTTCGACTTTCTGCAACCAATTTCAAAGAATATATACGGATAATTGCAGCTATAGAGGATAGTTTCCGATTTGGGGATTTTTTTCATTTCTAGGGTTTTCTTTTGAAAAAGGAAATTTATCTTTCTGTGTGTTTAGTGATTTTAGGGTTAAGGTATGAAAGGAGGTCAATCCGAGAAGACAAAAGTGGTAGTGCGTCACTTACCACCGACGATTTCTCGGACTTCGTTTTTAGAGCAAATCAACGTCGTTTTCTCTGGCCGTTATAATTGGATTTCGTTTTATCCTGGCAAGAGCAGGTATGTAGTCTTATAAAACAAATTATTTTATTTAATTAATTAATTTATTTATTTTACAGATGTAGATACGTAGGGTTTTAATTTAGGATTTTAATTAAGTTTATGCCTGTTTATATATTCTTTTGTGGTTTTATATGATATTGTTCTGTTAGAAGTGGATTTTATTAAAGCTAGGGTATCACTCATTATTGCAGTTTGTTGCCATATCCAGTTCGATAAAAGTTTAGAGAGTAAAATAGTATTATCATATGAACTTGAAGCACTGATCCTGCGGCATTTTGTATTCTTTTTACGTTTTTTGTTTGAATTTTTGTTCTTAGACGCAAGGAACAGGAATTTTCTGATTATTTCAGAAAATTGCTTTGACAGATTCATTTATGATGTTGTGGCTTTAAACATCTGTCCTATATTTCTGTGAAGAGATGCTCATCACTATGTATTTACCGTCTTAAATTGTTTTTGGAATTAATTATGGATTATGATGATAGTCACTCATGTTTGTATTTGTGTTATATGACTTTTTTCTTTTGAAAATTCTCTTATGATTACTTTGCAAAGCGGTCGCAGCCAGAAGCATCAATCATATTCTAGAGCCTACATCGACTTCAAAAGGCCAGAAGACGTTATTGAGTTTGCAGAGTTCTTTAATGGCCATCTATTTGTTAATGAGAAGGGTAATGTGCATACATTCAATGATGAGGCACTAAATCATGTCAAAATATATATATTCTTTTTTTTAATTCAAAACACCTTTTTTTGAATGGGGTAATGAAGTTGTACAAATTTAGTCACTCTTATTTCTACTCCTGGTATTCATGTTGTTGAATGGGAGTATTGCAATATTTAGTTTTGACTTTAATTTAATTAAGCCTTCTTTCTTCAGGCACTCAGTTTAAAGCTATTGTTGAATATGCTCCTTCACAGCGTGTGCCGAAGCAGTGGTCCAAGAAGGATGGTCGTGAAGGCACTATATTAAAAGGTTCTTGCTCTTTTCTTCTTATAAAAAAATTAAATTTTATGGTCTTTTTTTGTTATTGTGTTGTTTTGTGGAGTCTCATGCAATTCTCTGCTTGTATATTCAAGTATTTTCTTATTGAACATTTAGATTCTGCATATTTGGAGTTTCTTGAATCAATATCAAAACCAGCTGAGAATCTTCCCAGTGCAGAGATACAATTGGAAAGACGAGAAGCTGAGCGAGCTGGTTAGTCATTATGAAAGTTCTTTCACATATGCAATTCTTTGAACAAAAAGTCTAGTTAGAGAGAAAAAAAATGATCAATAATAGAAACAGAATTGAAAGTCTTGTGTCATTTTATTCATGGCATTTCATTTGGTGTTCTTTTGTGTGTCAGCTGGTGCTGCAAAAGATGTGCCTATTGTTACACCATTAATGGATTTTGTTCGTCAGAAACGAGCTGCTAAGACTGGATCTCGGGTAAATTTTTCCTCCTTACATTGGTTGAAAGGTTCAGAATTTGTGTTGAAAACTTGTGCATAATTGTCTGTTTCACAAGCTATTATGTATGGCTCTAGCATCAATGTTTTCATGTCAGGTTAAGTTAATTTAGATGTTTAGATTCATTTGAAAGATTCTTGTCCATGAATTTTTGGGTGTGGAACTGTGGATAACCAAGAACTAGGTATTTTTGCCATAATAGCAATGCCTAAACCCTATTGGATTCAATCTGTGTCTGATTTATATTTTAGGTATTGGACAAGAATCTCATTTTTCAACAAGAAGCTGAAGGCTAGTAACACCTTTGTCAAAGTTCAACTTATGAAAGCCTTGTTTCCATTTTACTGCCCATTCTGATCGCGCATTTTATTGTTCTCATTATTATTTAATTTATCTGCTGTGTGGTTGTCAGCAATTTTTTTTGTTTTATTCACATGATTTGAAACCTTTTAGAAGTTCATGTCGTATTTTTTCTTGGTGATAGAAAATATTGTCTAATGGAAAGGTAAGCAGAAGGGCAGCAGCCAGCGGAAGTCCTAGCCCATCATCATCAAAACGCAGTTCTGAAAAGAAGAGAGGTTCAACCACGATGGTATGCATGCTTTCAAGTTTTTATTTTTAAGTAAGACACAATAGAATTCAATATATGATGTATTGTTCTGTCTTGCTTCATGGCTCATTATGAGTGTGTTAAGCACAAATATGCATATATTACATATAATTGACCTTAAATGCAACTACAAGCTGTCCTCGATTCCAATTCATGCATAAATGTTGCATGTAACTTGGTACTACATATCCTTATTCTTGCTAAGAAGATGAATTGTTAAGAATGTAGGTGTCACTGATAGACTGAATAATGCATTTGAAATGAAATGATAGAACATGGGAGCTATAGAGTCCTTGCGTATGGGGGCCATGAATATCTGTATTGAGAAGTGTGGAATAGAAAGGCAGAAAGTTTACATTGATGATTTATAGCAGAATCTGAGTTTTTTAAAATCTTTAACTAAGTGATTTAAATACAATGGAATATGATTGATTTTTATGATACATGCTGAGAGGTTATTTAAATTACTTTGTTTATTATAGATGGTACACTTAATCCATCCACTAGGCCATGTTGCTAGCTAGATGTTGTCTCAAATCGATAGCATTTATAAAGAGTTTGGAATGCCAAATAACTTGATAATTGGAGAAGACCGATTATATTTCTTAATCTATTATTTATAGATAACCAGAGGAAAGATGTTTCTTTGTTTCTACTTTGAAAAAGATCTTGGGCTTCCTCTGATTGTGAAAAATTTTGTGACAAAGTGGAACAGCATGGGTTGATAATCGGTTCTTTTTTCCAATGGAAGTACTCCCAGGGACATTACAGTGTTGGATTTACACTACTTTAGTATTTCTAGTTCCAAAATTTTGGTTTTCTCATAGCCTAGGAACCATTAACAACTTGAGGTTAGTTCTTAAGTTATTTGGATACACCGTTAACAGGTTTTCCTTTTTGACATGCAGTATGTTTTAAGGGAGACTGCAAAAGGTGCAAGTGGGAAGGACAAATCAACTTCCTTGGTTCCTAAGCGAGCTGATCAACAGCTTCACGATAAAGCTATTACTGTATCTGGACCTGAAGTATTGGAAGATGAAAGCAGTATGTCTCTGAAACAGAACTTTACATCCAATTATAGCTTTGTCTTGCTGAGCAACTCTATGGGGTTGTAACCATGAATACATTTTGTTGAATTGTGCTTCACACATAGATGCTATAAGAGATGACAGTATTTGCACTTGGAAACATAAGGCTGAAGTTTTCAGTGATATTTCTGTATTCTTTGGCATAAATTCAAAGATGGCAGCTGTTCTTCACCTTGCCAGACTACTCGACTTCAGATAGCAATTTATGGCTGCCATATGTGAACTGCTCATGCTATGAATTCTCTCCTTTTTATTGCATCATTGGTTTTAGTTGATCATTTAATTTCCCATTAGTATTGTTGTATATCCTTGAACCATGGCAATTTACATGCTTTGCAAGATATTGTTGGAAAGTAACACATGACCATGTTCTAGAGTGTCTGGACATCAAGTGTTCTTTTTTTTTTATTGAAGGGTCTCTTATTATTGTTTATCATTACTCCCTCTCTTTACAATCCCTCTCTATCTCTCTGCATGATACTCATTTTCTGTGTATGGTGGTAGGACGGTCCAATTATTGAGATTGTTTTAGTAGGGTAATTTATTACCGAATGGTGACCTGTTATTAAATTTTAAATCATGTCATTTTTTCTGTGACTATAGACTTTTGTGAATCTAATGAAAAAGAAGCATGAAGCTGTCTTCTTCTTGTCAACAATCCAATTAATCCACTGCAAACTTTTGTCTTGTCTTAAAAATTGAACTAATGTTGATGCTGTGTTATGTTTCCTGAGATTTTTGTGTTTCTGTTATGCTATTATGGATATTAAATACATCAATTTTGCAGATATTGCCGCAAATATATAAGCATATTGTTATATTGAACATTCATTTATGTTTCTTGAATTTAGGATACAAATTTATTTGCATTAATAAGAGTAAGCTCAATCAAATTGTGATTGGTCTCAAAGTATGGGATCAACTGTATGTATCTACATGAATACTTCTTCTCTATTATGATTTACTTCAGTTTGACTCTTTTTATCTGCTTGTGATTTTCACCATGTAAACCTTTTTTTCTTCTCCATCTGCATTTGGTGAGCTTTGTTTCATTTTTCCCGTTTTAACTATTGATCTGCTAAATGATATTTCGGAAGTTTTTTTCAGCTCATGAGAGTCCTTTGTGACATGTCTCATTTCAGGAATTTCTGGAATCACTGATGGAGGAAAAAAGAAAATCCTGCTTCTGAAAGGGAAAGAGAAGGAAATTTCAACTGTATGCTTCACATATCTTGTTTTACGTTCTCTTAATTGGTTAGGCTATCCACACTTTTGTATGGATAGAAAATTGCTTCAGATGGCTGGTTGGGGCCCATATGGATGCTATGGTAAAAATGTGCAAAAGTCAACAAGGTTATAGAAGTAGATGAACTTAGATCTGCTTCCTATGGTATTTACCTATATGGCCTGATCTTGGTTCTGTCATGTTGAGCTTACGTTCTATATATGTTAGAAAAAACTATTCAAACCACTGATAAACATGCTCGACTTTGATAAGCAACAGATGTCAATAAAGATCTCTAGGTCCAAGCTAGTTCAGGATGTTTTAGTTACCTTAGTTGAATATAGTACTGATTTGTTGTTCCATTTGGTTTACGTCACATTAACTTGCACCAGAAGAGTATCCATCTCTATAGTGGTGTTATACTTGACACATTCATTTTATGAAAAGTAATATCTGATTCAGTTTATTTGAAAAAATTTTCCAGCCCTAATCCCCATAGGATGTTGGTTCTATTTCTATTACTAATTCATTGTGACATGCTTTCCGTTTGTTAGAATACACTATTTAAACCATTGATTAATATGCTTGGACTTTGATAAGCATCAGGCATCAGTAGGATCCTTGGTCAGTGATTCTTGGTTAGTATTTTCTAGTTCAATACCTCAGTTTTATGCAGCTATTGTTTCTACCTGCATTGGTTTGCATCACATTGGCTCGTAACAGAATGATCTCCATCTCATTTATTTGTGATGCTTTCATTTTGTAAACAGCAATATCCCTATCAACAAGCCTTTCACAGCTTATACAAAAGAAATTTTGCAGCCCCAAGTCCTTATTATCATTTTCAGAATGTATATTTATATTACTTCGCTCCTTAGTTTTTTTTTTTTTTTTTTTTTGTCTTTATTAATTGCTCAGTTGTTTGGTGGCATGTTGAAGCAGAATGCAGCATTGCTTGATAAAAATTTGCCTAATTCTGGTATCAAACAGAGCCAGCAACGGGATGCCAGTGGAAGGATAATCAGAAGTATACTTCTAAACAAGGACTCTCAGCAAAATCTATCTCCAGGGATTCCATCAGAGCAGAAAACTCAATCCTCCAATTCAGAAAAGGAAAAACGTCCTCCACGACCTCCGCATAAACAGCTTGGTTTTAAGGATGCAAATGGTGCTTCAGATGAAAAGGTTGGTGGTAATGATTTGCATGGTTTTTCTGGTGAGAAGGAGAAACGCATAAGAAGTAAAGATAGACATGATCGTGTTGTTTGGGCTCCTCTTCGTCGATCAGATGGATCATATGCAAGTGATGAATCCTTGTCTTTATCTGTGTCTCAGTCCACACAATCAGGTGTTGATTCTTCACAAGGTACAGCATTTTCTAACTTGTATGCTGGACTTATTATTATTTTTTTAACTTAATATAAATTATTTGTTCTGTTAAGGGATTAGGACATCATATCCTATGTCATTATATTTTCTAGTTGAGATTATCACTCATTGAATCTTTAATATGTGCAAACATTCTTGCACACTGAATAGGGGTGAGCCGGACTTAGATTAGATGCTGAAGAATGCAATTCTCACCGTTGGGTGTAAAATCAAGGCCACGATAATACTAACCCTAATCTTAAAGAAGTATGATGTGCTTTGGACAGGCGCTAATGCAACTTAGGTATATGTCTGAAGTTCTACACCTAAAGACAGCAATTAAATCTCACTGAAACAATGTGATTATTTAGGATGTGTACAAGGGGTGGACATAAATGTTGATACAATTTGGTGGTGATTTGATGCAAATTGACAATCTTGAACTTAGTAAAACACCTCCTTAAGCTATGGGCTTCTCCATAGCATGCAACATCCAAGGATTTGAGTTTTTCCATCAAATCCTTGTGAAATTAGGAAAGCTTGGTTGGACCAGGAATCCTTGGTTTAGGATTCAAGAGATTCTTATGAATTAGGTTTTTGTTTTCCACTATCTGTGTTTTAGTCGATCTGCCAGCAATCATTTGCCTCCATTTGGCTCTTATGTTTAGTATACTTGTGATATTACCGAGCTTTGACGCATCAAGCTACATGCTGTGAAATTATGGTACTGCATATTTTATAATTGAGCAATTTGTTTCACATATTTCTACTTTTACTTCTCTAGGAAATTTTGTAGATGTAACAGTTGATTCATCAAATTCAAGGAGTGGAGATGTTAAAGGCCTTGGAAGTGGAAGAAGTGGCCATTCTTCTTTAGATAATGGTTTGTTTGGCTTTTTCAGAAGTCTGCATTTGTATCTGTGTGATGAGGCACATGCTTGAACGACTCATGACATGTTTCACAACTTGAGAGATTGCTGTTCTGCAGGATCACATAAACAATTTGGTCGCCGGGGACCATCACAGACCATGCGAGATACTGATGGATCATCTGTTGAGGGGAAGCCTGGGAAGAGAGGTGGTGCTGTTTCTGGTTATGGTTCCCATGAGGTGCTTGCATTTAAAATCTGAATCCTAAAATTCTTGGCATATCTTCCTTTGTGTTCTCACTTACTAATTGGTGGAAGTTCCACTTTGCTGCAGAAGCAAGTGTGGGTGCAAAAGTCAAGTTCTGGTTCTTAATGTTTTTGAAAGGTACGCCACTTTTAGATTTCTTGGTTGCTTCCTTTTGTACTAGTGACTTAGGATTGGGTATAAGCTTTCTTACAAAGACATAATGGTGCGTCACCGCATCATTGACTTTTGTTTCTGCAATATTTTGTCTTGTGGGGGGCGGGGGGGTTAGCATTCATGTTTCTCTTGAATGTAGAGATTATTGGCTGGGACCTTATGTTCTTTTTGAGGTAGAAGTGGTGAGATGTGAAGGAAATAGTCGCATGTCTATTCCTCTCCACCAAGCAAGAAATTGGTATTTTTCACTTCTGTTCTGTTTGTACATCTTTTCAGCAATTCCTCCTGATTAGAGTGGCTTTTAATGGTATGGTGCTTGGGCCAAGTTTGTTGAATAAAGGTGGTTGAATATGAGTTATTATGTGGTGATAGATAATTCACAATGAATACTCTGAATTTAGTTTGACTCTTTTTTAGCATATTTCGTTCTTTTTTCTTTGGGTGAATTTGTTGGATGCTTTGTTGATCAATTCATGATATTGCTTTTATGGTGTCAATATTTTGCAGTGCAATGAGTAGTCCAATGAAATTTTGGAGCATGCAGTTGCTGTGTGCTGGAGGCTGTCGTTTTACTTGAAAAGATGATCAGGTGTGGGAAAAAGTTTCAACAGCGGAGAAGGGTTTTCTTTTGGAAACCTAGAAAGGACATGAAAATTGTTATCAGTGATGCAGGTATTCCGTGTAAGTAGATACCCGGTGGGTTTTAAGAAATCCCGATCCTAGTCGAAGATGGCTCGGAAGATGAGGAAGACAGAAAAGGAAAGAAAGATACGATTTGTTATAATCAGAAATAGGACTACATCTACAGATTTTGCCTGGGGTGTCCCTTTAGAGGGGTTCTACTCGCCAGATGAGCCAATGAAATCCTCATTGTGGCCTTTGACCGACTGCAAAGTATCGGGAGTATTCTAGTCGTGTAGGTTGATCTCTTAGTTTAAGGACTGTATATAAGATGTCATGAGGAAAGCATGGCTTTATAATGCTGTTGCTCTTCTATAATGTCTTTGTCGAGTAGGAGATTGGTGAGAATTTGTTAATAGCCCTTGTATTTTGTAGGGCTATATGGATATGTTGTTCGAGTTTGTTAAACCAGAGAGTAGCTGGCCGGCCGAGCTGAACCTAACTGAACCGAGAGCATGCTGTGAATGTTGTTGGATGTTGCTCAATGGAGTGATTTTATTTATAAAAAAAAAAGCGTGAATGAAATGAATGTTACAACTTGCAAAATGAATGAATGAATGGGTATTATTTGTTGTCTTTGTTATGGTTGTGTTTTTATTATTATTATTATTTACCATCTTTTTATCTTATTTTTGCATTACTCTTTTTCCACTTTTCACTGTCATTGCCTTCTTCTTTTTTATTTTTTTATAATATCATCTTATCTTTATATTTTTGTTTCGGTTACTATCACTTCTCATCATTGTTATCATCATCTTTATCATAATGTTATCATCACTTTTATCTTTTTATCTTTCTTTTCATATTCTTTTTCTATCTTTATCTTTTCTCTTTTTTTTTATTCAATTTTATTCCACATTAAATATACTTATTAATGGAAAATTTATAATTACAATCCTTTAATTTATATCAATTTTTATTAAAATTCTTAAACTTTAATATACTTTTAATCTAAATTGGTTATAATTATTATAATATATACAAATTTATTTATTTGTAAATTCAATTTTAATTTGAAAATAATCAAGATTGACTTAAAGTTTGATAAATTGAGATTAAGTTTGAGCTCAAATGAATTAAATTATAATCTAAATTAAATTTAATTAGAAAATTCATTTATCGAAATCGTTTATGAATTATGTAATTAAAAGATTTACTTCCAAATCTTATTTATTTCTCTGCTATTAATTTTTATTAGAATTATGAAAATTAAAATCTTATTTAATTTAAATTTAATAATATGATTTTTCATTTTATTTTAAGTGACATCTCACATGGGAGCACCTATGCTTTGAGTAGCCGTTGACCTTTTATGCCAAAAGCTACAACATTAAAAAGCGCATATATATATATATATATATATATATATATATATATATATATATATATATAATGAAAATATTAAAAAAAATGTTGATATTTAAATTAATATATTTTATGTATTTAGAAAATATTTAATTAAATTACATATTTATTCAAATTATACCTAATTAACTTCATTAAAAATTATTTGATTTGAAAATAAATTTATATCTAACCAATTTTTTCAAAATATATTAATGAATGAATTATAAATTGTTCGTGTTTTTTTAATATCTTTAATTATTTTTATATTTATTATACTCCTTAAATCAATCTCGAAAACATCATTTATTTCGAAAAGATTTCATAATATGTAAAATTCTAATAAATTTTTTTATTTTATATCGAATTAAATCATATATTTTATAATTTATATTAATCAAATTTAATATTACGGGATTTTCCATTTAAATTTTATCTAACGTATAAATTACATAATCGAAAATTAAAAATCAAGATAAAAAAACAATTTATAACATTTAACAAAGAAACCTCTGACCGGTCGGATCGAACCGGTATAAAATTCAAACGTGTTAAAACAGCATTAATGAGGAGTGGAAGAATTAAAACAGCATTAAGGTGGGGGATTGGAGGAAGTAAACAGAAACAATGGGAAACAGAAAGTGGTTGTCAAAAGTAAACGACGGGTCGTCGCCTTTTTGTCAAAAGATGGCCGTTTAATAGTCAAATAATTAATTAAAAAGAAACCACCGCCACTCCCTTTCATCGTTGAATTTTGTATTCCCACTCACTCTTTCCTTCACTGTTTTTTTTTTAAATAATTATAAAAATAACTTATTTTATTTTATTTTATAATAATATTTTATTTTCTTAAAATTTATTGGTTAAATATGAAAAATAGTTATTTTTATAAAATATTATGGTATTTAATATGTTCTCAAAAAAATCAATATTTAAAAAAAAATACAAAAAATATTTCGTAATTTTCATATAATTAGTTTAAAAAATTGTATTAATATTTTTATTTAAATTATAAATTAAAATATCATGAACATGCATAAAATTAGAAATAATAATTTCGAAATGGAAATTTTGATTAAATTTTGACTTAATAAAAATATTTAATTAATTTTGAAGGATTAATTAGTATAATGAATGGAGCTAAGAGAAAGGAATATTAATAATTTGGGGACATAATGAATGGTTATTTACATAACTTATTAATTACTTAATAATTATTAATATTGTGTGGATTATATTTGGACAACTCAATGTGGCATTTTAGGAATATGCTCAATTGCATATTTAATCATCTCAATATTATATTTTATGATTAATTTAAATTTGATCTAAAATATTAATATTAATCATATCATAAATTCTAATTTAAACATAATCTAAATCTGACATGATTCATTTCACATATTAACTTACTTATCATACAAGTTAACTAAATACATTCAATATAAAATAATTTGTATAAAATTATTCCGTAAAATTAAGTTAAAATAATATAGTTTTAATAAAAATTAATGGATCAAATTTGACTTCACATGATCTAATCTATAAATTATGTTTTGAACGAGTTATTGAATTCAATTTTTATTGTATCAATAACAGATTAATATAAATTCAACATTTTATATCATGTTAGTGTTACGTTAACATATCATATTAAAGAGCTTCTAGCTCTTCCTATTTTTATTTAAAAATAAATTTGTATAAATAGATTTATTTTTTAAATTATAATATATTATAAATAGATTTACTTAATGTCTAATTAATAAAAATAATTTCAAAATTACATTATTTTAAAAAATATCTGCAGTGGTCTTATTAATGGCAGATTCTCTCAACAGTTAACACACA
>CANYBF010510738.1:0-12215 GCA_948192965.1 Dalechampia spathulata
AAAATAAACTAATATTATTAATTAAATTTATATAAAGATAACTAATTTATCATAAATTTTTATAAATTTTTTATTTATAACATATTTATAAGGTTGAATAAAAAATATATTATAATTTTTTATATTTTTTTTATTATTACAGTCGGTTAATCGGTTAACCGGTTAACCGAATATAATATCGGTTCGGTTTGGTTTGGTTAAACGGTAGAAATCGGTTAAAGAATTTGATATTCGGTCGGTTAATCGGTTAATAATTTTAATAAAAAAATAGTCGGTCGGTTAACCGACCGACCGAATGCCCACCCCTAATCAGCATGGGATTGTAAAATGAATTTATATTATTTTTTTGGTAATTTTATAAACTTTATTAAAATTTAATAATAACTATATATGAAAAATATGTTATTTACAATAATTTCAAAAATATTCATATTTTCATATTTGTTTTTTCTCTTTTGTAAAAAATTTTCCTGTACTATAATTATTTATTATCATCATTATTTAAATATAAAACTGGTTACAATTTTAATATTTATATATTATATTTCAATAATAATATAAAAATTATATATCAAATCAATTTTTAAGTAATTCAAATTATAATCCAAATAAAATTCATGGTAAGAAAATAAAATTGATTTAATTGATATTTCATAAATTTAATTCCAGTTTCATTTAAAAAATAATTACAAAAATAATAAATTTTAGAAAATAATAATTTTAAAAATTTATAGTAAATTATAATTAAAAACTTAAATGTATTTTATTTTTAAAAAATCAATATTTATGAGAAATTTCCATCGATTTATTTGACAAGGAAGGAAGGCTTGTGGCAAACACGCTCTAAAAAAGACAAAAGAAATCAATTATTTAAATTAAATTTCCATTGAAATTATGACTATGTATAAATGTTTGCATTAACTCCTAGTAATATTATTCTTATTTATATTTTTACAAATTTTAATTGAATTTTATTTTATTAATAATATTTATTTATTTATTTAAAAACTATAATATATGATATTTATAGCTATATTGCACTCACAAATAGAATCACATATAATTGTGATTTATATTTTCTTAATTTTTTATTGAGAAAAAATAATTTTAAATATCTAATTATCTGCTGTTTTTACAAATAAATTAGCAATTGATCACACTAAATCCAATTTCTTATAACTATTTTTTAATTAAATTAAAAATAAAAATAAAAAATAAAAAATAAAATAAAATAAGTATTGTATAGATAAAATGACAATATGAGTGAAAATTAGTTAATAATGATATAAATTTATTTTATAATAAATTAATCAATTTCCATGCTATTCATCATAATTATTTTAAATATCATATTTAATTTTTATTTATTTTTATTAATTGATATTTGATTATGTGTTGGATATTGATAGTAATTATTTGATTAATCATTCATTATAATTTATTTTAATATAATATATTAATACAATATATTAATAAAAATTAGACTAATAAATATTATACATAATAAAATCTTAATTATCGTAAAATAGAAAGTAAAATGTGTTTTTTATAATTATATTTTTCTTATTTTTTTTACGTGAAACTCCCTAATTTGTATTGTTATTGAACTGAGCCCATTACACCCAATTCAGTAATGGGCCTACGAAGCATTAAGCCCAATACGGAACGTTTCGATTTCAGAAACTTGTCTTGCTAAACAAGTAGAAACCAGAGGCCAGAGCTCTAAAAAACACAAACCCCCTTCTTCTTCTTCTTTCTTACTCAAAAGATCTAACAATTCAAAATCCGATCAAGCCATGTTTCTCACAAGGTATAAACCCTTTGATTCACTTTGACCAACTCCATTTACTCATCTCTTTTAATTTGTTTCATTGATTTGTAATTTGGTATTATCGTGTTTGTTCTTTTTTTAAAGATTTTGATCTGTGTGTTTGTTTGTTGTAAAGGACGGAGTATGATAGAGGAGTTAACACCTTCTCTCCAGAGGGAAGATTGTTTCAAGTTGAATATGCCATTGAAGCTATCAAGGTGAGAAATAAATAAATCTAAAACCCTTCCCTACCTATACTTCATGTTTGTTTCTCTAGAAATGTCGATTTCCCATTATTGAAATAATCTGTTAGCACCCATAACAAATTTTCGTTATTTTAGTCAGATTTAGTTAAACTAATTTTCTGGGATTTTGTTATCGGGGTTTTAAGTGATGAAGTCTTTAGACTGTGTTACTATGTCGAATGTGATATGATTGGTGCTTGTTACTTGTATCATAATGCATTTATTTGAGCATAGGCTACAGAGGAATATTGATTTGCTTTTTCCCCGATATTTTTCTATTGCCAAACAATGTCTTTAATCAGCTTTACTTCATTGAAAATAACTTGCTGTGTGTTTACTTTGAATTACAGCTTGGTTCCACCGCAATTGGGTTAAAAACAAAGGAAGGTGTTGTTCTTGCAGTTGAGAAGCGTATCACCTCACCGCTGCTGGTTAGATTCTCCCAACTTGTGTTTTTTTTTTACTTATACAAACTGCATTTATGCTTTTGGATGCGAGTAATCCAGTTCTTAGTCAATCTTAGGCTCGAGTTTTGTGTTTCTTCTTCATTAAATTGTACTGGGTCTAATTTGATGAAATTCCATTTGTATATTAGTTTTTGGGAAGACTGTAACATGTCATAAATTTGACTCGTATAGGAGGTATTCAATAAGACGAGGTTATAATGAAGTGGTTGTCATTATTTGGTCGCTATACTATTTCTGAATACATCATGTAATTCTGCCTATATGGGTAACCATGTGCAAATTTCATGCCATGCTTATTTATGCACATAAAACATTATCTAGCCGATTCAGCATGATATGATATCTGTTTAATGAAAATCACAACTGTTAACGTACTTGTAAATTCTCTTACTTAGGAACCCAGTAGCGTGGAGAAGGTTATGGAAATCGATGAGCATATTGGATGTGCTATGAGTGGTTTGATTGCTGATGCACGTACGCTTGTTGAGCATGCACGTGTTGAAACTCAGGTACTTTGTTATATGCATTTTTATATGGTGAAGATAAACTTCTCCTCTGATTCCTTAATTTGATCTTCCAGAACCATAGGTTCTCTTATGGCGAGCCCATGACTGTGGAATCTACAACACAAGCACTTTGTGATCTGGCACTGAGATTTGGTGAAGGTGACGAAGAATCCATGGTAAAGATGTTTACCCAGACTTGCATATCTTATTAACGATCCCGCTTGTCTTCATTGTGAAAACTTTTCCTTTCCATTCTCTTTTATTTTTCCAGCTGGAGACTCTGCAATTTTGTCTTGTTATTTAGAAAGATTCAAATGATAGAAATGATAACTTCCATACTCTCTATCATGTGGTTATATGCTGTGAAATACTTGATATGTTTTTCTTTTCTTGTATCTCATGTTTACCATGATTTTATGTCTATGCAGTCTCGTCCATTTGGAGTTTCGCTTCTTATTGCTGGTCATGATGAGAATGGTCCCAGCCTGTGAGTATTTTTTGTCCGTTATATGTTTGCTTCGTTACCGTTGACAAATGATATGCATATAATTTATATCATTCATATACTTGCATGGATGGTTATGACTTATTGCAGAAGAAATCAGTAATTATATGAATGGAGAGACATTAATTTTGTTTAATCAATGATTGAGTGCAAAGTAAAGGGCTTATGTAGCAAATAACTACTCCAATAGCAAATACTGCCACCCAAAAGAATAACTAAACGTTTTGTTGATTATGAATATTTGCCGAATTGACTTTAAAGATGTATACGCACAGGTATTATACTGATCCATCTGGCACATTTTGGCAATGCAACGCCAAGGCTATTGGTTCAGGTTCCGAAGGTGCAGATAGCTCTTTGCAAGAGCAATATAACAAGGTATTCTTCTCCGAATCTCCCTCTCCTTTACATTGTTGAAACACTAAATGACTTGGATGCTGAATCATTGACAATCTCTGTGAAGGACTTGACTCTTCAGGAGGCCGAGACTATTGCACTTTCCATTCTGAAGCAAGTCATGGAAGAAAAGGTAAAACCTGAAGTTGTTCATCATACTATGGAGCTTTACATCTTAAAAATGAAATTATAGATGGTTGTTATGACATAATATTGTTATCATGCTGGTGAAGCGATTTTATTGTGTTTTCAAATTTTCAGGTGACCCCAAACAATGTTGACATTGCAAGGGTAGCGAAAACCTACCATCTCTATACCCCTGCAGAGGTGGAGGCTGTGATTGGTCGTTTATAGGAGGAAACCATCACCATGACATGATCTGATCGGGTTTCTGTCTATTTTATTTTGGTTGCTGGTCTTGTTATTAGTTGGGGAATCAGAGGATTGGACTCTCACAGTTCATTTCCTTAACTAGTGCTAAAACCATGGTTCTTATGATCAAGTCACGACCTGAATTGATCTATAAGCCGAACAAAAATAGAATTTTCCTTGAATATCTTGAGCTGAATTCTGAGTTTGATTCATTTTCAGTTGAAGTGTAAGGAATCTGCTTTTATCATTTGCTGTGTTGCATTTTGGATGTATTGACATTGTTACTTGGTTAAACACAGAAATCTTATCTTGACAATAAGTAATATCCTTCATGTGTGAGTTTCCTTCATAGCTCAAATACTGTCAGCGACAATAAACCCATTTCAGTACAGATTTTAAAACACCTAAATTCCTTGGTATCCATTGATGTTGGATAAATTGATGCAAGGGAAAGCAGCTGCTGCTTCTTCTTCTTCTTCTTCTTCCTACTTGGCAAAAGCCCGCAAGTCATAACGAAAAATAGCAAATAATTCATTTACTTTTTTTTTTTAATAATTCATTTAAATTGACCAGCTATAATAGTTTTAGAATATTTAGAGCTACCGAGCGCTTATGCGTCATCAGATGACAGACCAATCAAAAATAGCATTGACTTTCCAAACCTTGCCGCAATGTCGACAAAATTGTCAAATCAAATATAAATACAGCTAATTATATTAATTATTCTGATTAATATTATCAATATTTAGTTTCTTATTAATATTATAATTTATTATAAAAATTAGGCATTTAATTAAATTTAATATACTATAATTTTGGAAGATCAAATGAAATTAAAAACATAATAATTTTTTTGAAAAAAAAAACGTTTGAGATGGCTTCTTCTTCGTCTTCCTTCCTTAATCCCTGGACGTTTCTTTGAATTTTCTTTTTCCGGTAATACTCTGGCCCCTACCTCTCGTTTTTTTCTTTTTTTTTTTCTGAATTTACTGTTATTTTTGTATTTTAATTCGATTTCTGTTGTTTGAGATGATCTGTTTAGTGTTTGGTTTTTAGTACCGGTTTATTCATTCAATCCTTAGCGATTCATTCATTCATCGTTTCACTTTATGGTTATAATTTTTTTTCTTTTGAAAAATTCGGTATATGTTTGAAATTATACTGAAAATGTAACTTTAGGTATCATTTTGTGTATGAAATTATGCATATTGTTTTAGATTTGGATAATTGTAATAATATGCATGACATTAATTACAAGAATAGCTAAATATTTCCACATTTTAATTCTGTCTCTTAGATTATTCATTTTTTTCCTTTGAATATATCAGCCACTATATTTTGGTTCTGGAGTTCAATTAAAGGACAATAGGAAAACGGTGCTATTGTTTTTGCTGGGACTAGTTTGAAGTTAAAGTTCTCAGACATGGCCGAAAAATGGTGTGTTACGCGGCTTCAGAAGGAATTTAGAGCATTATGTAAGGTAAGCTCTTGATTCTTTCTCAATTCAGGTTTTAACTTAATTTTCCACAATGACGGTACTGCTTCACTTCCGTATTGAAGGCTTTATATCACTTTCTTTACTTAACATATGAATGAGGTATAATAATTGTTTAGCCTATGTTGTTTGTTTCCAAACAGTTTAATACCTGATATGCAGAAATAATGTTCTATTATGAACTTGCAGGAGCCAGTTCCACATGTTGTTGCCCGTCCTTCCCCAAGGGACATTCTCGAGTGGCGTGAGTTCTTGTTAATCATCATCTTCCTTTTAACTTGTGCCTTTTCTTTTTGTTGTTCTCTTTTTTTTCTTTAACAAAATTGTCTAAATGTATTGGCTGAAGATATTTTAATACTACGGGTACTTAAGCTTGGCATTTTCGCCTCCTAATGTCTTGGGAAAAGTGTGATGGACAAAATAATTAAGAAAATGGATTTTGGGTTTGCTGGAGAAATTACGTTCTTTTTGGTGCCTGTGAAAATTCGATTTCTCCTAAAAACAGATTGATAGTTGATGCATGGAACATTTCGATGCTTCCCTGTTTAAATTTTATGAGTGTAGGAAGGCATATGTCTTACCTATGTAGAATCATATAGGATGATGTATATGATTTGGATGAGAGTTCTTTAATTGGATGGAGATATACTGATTTTACGTTCTTTTGAGTGATGCTTTGATCAAGAATAGATAGTTATACTCTAAGATGTGATCAAGAATATAATGATCAACGTTTATTGGATTGTAGGATCTAAAAAAGGAACATGTAGATAACGTGATTTGCTCAAAATGGTGCATGTGGTGATAGGAATTGCAAACTGAAGAGCTAGCTGTTTTAGGACCATTTGGTGTAGTAGTTGAAATTTTTTTCCGTGCATCCATTGGTTGGAAGAAATATTGATAGACTGTAGCAAAACAATGAAGTTCTAAGCTATTTTTGACTAGTTTTAGCACTCTAGTTTGCTCTCTCTTTGATTTAATTTTTTGGCATGAGATAGAGTTTATTGCTGTTGAAACCAGCTCTTACCCTCATGAGCTCACTAAAGCTCCAGTCGTCTGTCTTCTTGATGTCTTTGATTTCCTACTTATTTAATACCAAATTACTGATGTTGCTTCACTAAAATAATCCAGATTATGTGTTGGAGGGAAGTGAAGGGACACCTTTTGCAGGTTTGGTTGTTTCATTGTGATGGTAGTTGTTACTTAATATGCAGTTCTATATTATGATTGTCTTACTTAATCAAGGATCTGATGTCAATTTTTCCATTGGTAAAATTGGGACCTCTGAACCTTCTGGTGATAAGGTGGATACTACTATGGGAAGATCAAGTTTCCTCCTGATTATCCTTATAATCCTCCTGGAATCACGTAACGAGAATGCTTGCTGCTTGAAGTTTTGTTAAGTAATTAAACCACTCAAAAGAGAAGATTTAATTCTCTTGAACGTTTTTTATTAAATTTATTGCAGCATGATCACACCTAATGGTCGCTTCATGACTCATAAGAAAATATGCTTATCCATGAGTGATTGTAAGCTCTTTGCTCTTTCATTTGATCGAAAGTTATGAATTACTCACCTCCAATCATTTGATTTCATTTCACCCTGACTCCTTACCGTGTAGTTCATCCAGAAAGCTGGAACCCAATGTGGTCTGTATCAAGGTACACGTATTCTAGTTTTGGAGAATCTTGGTTTAATATTTTGGATCTTTGTCCTATGCTATTCCTTGTTCTGCATGTAGGATATTTTGTTTCTATTGTACATTCTTCCCCTAATTCTCTTCCTGTTTTGTTAATGCAGCATTCTCACAGGGCTGCTTTCCTTCATGGTGATTTTATTCTGGCTATCTATTGGACTAATTGCTTTCAACTTAGGTTTCATTTATGATGTTCATATCTTGCTTCAGAATTTCTGGCTTTTGCGTTTTACTCATTGTTTTTATGTGAACTTTATTTGTTTCTTCATTTTACATGTTGAGGTGGATGCATGGGGAGGGTCTGTTGTCTTGGTGCTGGGAGTTGAGGAAAAGATGCGTATGGCCAACCAAACTAGTTAGAATCTGGACTTAGACTCAAGTTGAGGATGGTGCTTATAGCTTGTTGCTGTGATTTTGGCTAGACTGTTTAGAATGGCTTAATTGTAAAATTATTTCATTTCTGAGGGGTCGTGGGCTTTATTCTCAGTTCAATGGCATTCATGAAGCATATTTGAAAGCAATGTGACTTCCCCTCATAGTCCTTTTCATCAAGGATGAAACTTTTATGCAGATGGATGATAGTCCTACCACAGGCAGTGTGAGCACTACAGCTGTTGAGAAACGTCGTCTGGCAAAGGCTTCTCTTGCTTTCAACTGTAAGAAGTATGTTTCTCCACCTTCACAAGGTTTATTTTTAGCTTATCTTGGCTTTTAGGATGGAATTTCTAGTAACTATCCTTATGTGTAGTAAACAAACGAATAGTCATCTGTTTTGGTATTTAAGATTGAAATTTATAGTGTGTGGTGTTGTTCAACCCCTTTTCCTTGTTTAACTCTCTTGGCTCTCTACAATTCAAATTCTTATCTGGCAATGGTTTTCTCCACAGCCCAACGTTTAAGAAGTTGTTTCCAGAGTACGTAGACAAGCTTAACGAGCACCAGCAATCTGAGCAGATTACGACTGAGAAAGGATTGCTAGAAGTGCAAGAGGTCAAATCCAGACATACATCAGAAAGACTCGGAAATTCCTTGGGAGAAGATGTAAAAAGGGATGCGCTGGAGGAGGAAAGAAGAAACAAGAAACGAACGTTCCCAGCCTGGTTACTGTTGTTACTGGTATCTGTGTTTGGAATCATAATGGCATTGCCTCTGCTTCAACTCTAACATCTAAGACTGCAAAGTGGAAGTTTTAGATTAGGTTAATGGGCATACAAAAAGCTTATTTTAGTCGGAAAACTCTTGGAATACTCATGAGCTGTTTACAGAACTTGTACAGAGGTTGGTGCCCAAGAAGGCCTGCCAGCTTGGGGTTTCTTTTCATGTTTTTGCTATCCTTGTGGCTTGATTTATCAAGTCTGACAGAAAAATACGCGTGCTACTGCAAGGGATCCTGTTCCTTCCAGTCATTGAATGATTTCTGCCTGTCATGAATATTCCTTCATGTCTTGTTGCCGGATAATGAATAAGTCGCCTGTAAAGATGGAAACTCGTAGTATGATCATGCCATTTATGACTTATTAATAGTATTGGTCTTGATCATAATGATTTTGGTGGGCTCAAGTGTTTCCTTTCCGATTCCAGGTTTCAAGATTCTTTGCGTTAAGGTCATGTCGGAAGAAATTGCTTGAATACATGACCGGTAGCTATGCATTTTCTTGCTCTTACAGAACCAGGAAGAGGAGCCAAGTTGGATACTTGTGTTAGCATCACACAAATAGGTTCCTCTAATATCGACCTATTCCCATTGCAGATAGCAGACACCCAAGTGGTACAGTTTTGTGGGTAAATTATTGCAGCTCCAAGTTTGTTCGAGTTTAATTGTGACTGCATCCCTCTAACTTGATTAGAATAGACTATTGATCATACCATCAATATCCATCATCATCATTATTCATATTCATCTTTCTTTTCCATTATCGCTCTTTCTTATTCATCTTTTCCACCATACCACAACTATCAACCTAAATAACTATATTTCTTTACCTATATAAAAATATTAATGATCACTTAAACATTCTCTAAATTATAATTAATTATTAATTTTAAATGTAATTGGGTATAATCAAGTTTTTATCAGTGTGTAAATCACATGTATAGATATAGTTAATGGAAGGGAAAATGCAGTTGATGAGTGATTGCTTCTTTTAGAATTAAGCATTCAATAATTGAAGGCTTCTAATTGGTCAATCATAATCCAACAAATAGACTTTGCAGTAGTTGGTTGAATTCTAAACAAGAAATTTAATTAATTAAAAATTATAAAATTATATTAGTTAATCAAATATATTTTTATTTATTAAATACTATTACAAGTAAAACAAACCAACCATCATTTTGGGATATTTAAAAAGAGAATTGATTTATTCAGTATTCTAATTTAGTAAAAATTTAAATTTTGGATATATCTGATTTTGATTTTAATAAATTATGCTTATATTACTAATAATGCATTTCAAATGCTTATTATGTTCGAAATGATCATATCAATTTGATATCTTGTAAGCCTACTTTCTTTTGCACAATTGAATTCGATCTATAAGATTATTTTAAATTGAGCTATAAAAAGGAAAAATAATATATTTAATACATTTTTAATATCTCTTTAAGCTAAATAGACTATAAATTGATATGAATTAATTTTATTAAAAATAAAATTGTAATTATTGATCATCGTCAATTACTTCAATTTATCGTTTGATTTTTATACTTATTAAATTCTTAATGTTGTAATTCCTCATAAATAATTTTTGGATTTTCAATTTTTTTCCTTTTAAATTGCATTTTGAAAAATATGAAATGATTGAGATTGAATAAAGATTGGGTATGAGTTTGAGAAAACATATTATAAAAATTTTAATGTAAAATTAAAAAAAATAATGTGGTTTAGTTCTTAAAAGAATAATCTTGTTATTATAATCGAATAATTAATTAATAAAAATTAAAATGAATTATCCGAGTAAGTAGTTATAGACATTTTTATTTATCAAATAACTATAATAGAAAAATTGTTAAATAAAATGAATTTTAAGTTGCACAAATGGTTAATTTCTCATTATATAATATAAAGTACAAATAAATGTACTATTAATATTATTTATTAATATTTTATCATATAATAATTATGAACTATTTAACATGTTTCCTTTTTTGCAATTTTTAATTGACTTAAATTATATTATTGTAATAATTTATGATGTAAAAATACAATTATTTATACTCTTGGTTTCATTGAACTTGGCATGAAAAATTAATATTTAATGTTAATAAATCATATATGATTGAAAAATTAGTAAAATATAAGCAATTAAAGTGAAAGAGTCCAAGAACATTATATATGGGTAATGAAATTATATAATGAGCAAAAGTATGAATCAAATGGGTGATTGGAGGATGATTAGATGCCCATATTGTGTGTTAAGTGCTCCACTTTTCTGTTTTCGGATGTGGGAATTTACTCATTTATGCACCCATTTGTTGTTTTTCTTTATCATATACAGATTTGTGTGGCTCTTTCTTGGTTAATTGATATAAATATGTACATAAAAGTATATTTTGTATGTGATATTTAGTTTATTATATGCTTTTAAGATCTTATACTATATTTTATTTCTTCTTGTTAATGGGATTAGAAGTGGCGAAAAACCCACGATTCCTAATCATTGAAGTGGTAGTTCATCCAACTGCTTACTCGTACCATTACATCAATTACACTTTTAACCATAATTGCTCTTTTATTATTACTATATGATTTTTTTATTATAATTAATAATCAACATTAATAATTATTTAATTTTCACTATTAATTAGTAATTAAATTATTATGAAATAAATATCAAATTTGTTTGTCAACAATGATATTTTATTACTAATCAATTATTAAATTAATGATGAAATACTTAACCATTTACAAATAATTAAATTTAACTATTAATTGATAAGTAAAATATTATTATGAATCAAATAACAATCAATATTTACAAATAATTAAATTTAACTATTAATTGATAAGTAAAATATTATTATGAATCAAATAACAATCAAATATTTAGTCGTTAAATATATATAAAAGAATCAGGTTTGAAATGATTTATATGATGATGAAAGCTTTCAATTTATGGGTCTTTTAAAAAAAAAAAGTAATTAATTAAATCAATTTAATTTAATTTAATTCAATTTTAAAATAATAAATTTTAAATTTTGCTATATACTACATTAATAATATATTGATATCAATATTGAAAATTTGATGAATATATTATGAGAATATAGTAAGAATTTAATCTTATTATTGAATTAAATATTACCGACTAAGATTATATCAATAATGATTGCTATGTTCTAACTAGAAATTTAAAATTAAAATGTTAAAAAATAAAATTATTTTATAACATTAAAATAATTTATTATTAACAATATTGATATCATTAATAATTATTTATATAAAAAAATATTTATCTAAAATTGATTTATTTATTATTCAAATATACATATTACATGTATATAATATATATATATTGATAACCATGATTTTTACCTATATTTTCCCCCTTAATATAATGTCCTTTTAAGCATTGTTTTCATGTTTTTCCCTTCAAACATAAGCATATAATATAGTATTTCATGCATTATTCATATTCTCATGCATCATACTCATATATTATATACGTAGCATAATTTCATACATTTTCATACATATTTTGCATGATTTTCATAATATTTCAT